>OX465295.1:179293050-179483983 GCA_949987735.1 Leucophora obtusa | reverse complement strand
CGATTTTTATTATTAAATTAGTATTGCCTATCACGTGGTGATAGGTAAAATTTTTGTTAAAAATGTGTCATAACCCTAATGTACATGTAACTGTAATTCAAAATTTTCAATTACAAATTACATGCACACAGGAAAAATATTGGTTGGAATTCGATCATAACTATTAAAATAAATTTGCAATAACTGTATTTTATTTGGAGTTACCTATAATTGAGTAATTAACCAAAAATATTTCATTAGGTATTAAAAATAGGGAAAATGAATTAAGTAAAAAACAATCCTATTATCCAATTACACAGTACAACAGCCAATCTGGGGGGTGAGAAATTCCAAGTCAGGGTGATGGTACTAGGTCAGTATAGTAAAACCCTCAAAGGGTTTGGCGTTCGTATGTGTCATTTTTTTTTATGACCTTTTAAATTTTTTCCTTATCTTGATGTTTTTTCGCTTAGTTGTAACTCGAGAACCACTTGTCCGATTTTGATGAAACAAATTTAGAAAAATTTAGAATTACAATTTCTTTAATCCGTTCATATAACATTTTTCTTTATAATCAACAGTTTTGCCGGTAAAAATAAATTTGTGGAGAAAAAAAAATATTTTTTTGCCTAAAAATTAAAATTTTTTATGAATTTAAAAATTAAAATTTTTAATTTTTAGGCAAAAAAATATTTTTTTTTCTCCACAAATTTATTTTTACCGGCAAAACTGTTGATTATAAAGAAAAATGTTATATGAACGGATTAAAGAAATTGTAATTCTAAATTTTTCTAAATTTGTTTCATCAAAATCGGACAAGTGGTTCTCGAGTTACAACTAAGCGAAAAAACATCAAGATAAGGAAAAAATTTAAAAGGTCATAAAAAAAAATGACACATACGAACGCCAAACCCTTTGAGGGTTTTACTATACTGACCTAGTACCATCACCCTGACTTGGAATTTCTCACCCCCCAGACAATAATCCCAAAAATGTTCCATAGTGTTATTAGTATTTCCAACAAAACTTAAAATTAAAATTCGTTTAGCAATTGTGTACAGTGGATGCAACCATATATTTAGTGGATATACTAGAAAATTGGTGCTATTTATTACATTTATTAAAAAATTATTAATATCCCGA
Source organism: Leucophora obtusa (assembly GCA_949987735.1). Taxonomy (NCBI): domain Eukaryota; kingdom Metazoa; phylum Arthropoda; class Insecta; order Diptera; family Anthomyiidae; genus Leucophora; species Leucophora obtusa. The sequence continues at coordinate 179,482,861 of OX465295.1, read as the reverse complement.
GTAAAAAAAATTTTTTATTATAATATGTGGCATATATTAAAATGTATAATTAGACATGTCGTTATGTATATCCATATATATATATATATATATATATATATATTTGTGGTGCGCATAGTTCGGAGACATGGCCAAAAATGTGGCCAAACTATGCTGTATATGAGTCACAAATGTCTTGATACTATGCGCTAGACCTAGGAAGTGTTTGAGGACAGTCCCCAAACTAACACTTGATCGAAAAACTGTCCCCGTACCATGCGAAATGCATACATATAATTATATATGACGTCTTTTTCCAAAATTTTTCCTTATATTATGCCATCTATAATTCCATCTATAATTTCATAATTAGATAATTAGATATCGGCCTTTATAATATAGTTGTATATAGAGCTGTATCATTTTAGCAATATATAATTATATATGGTATCATTTAAACAACAAAAGCTTTACAGTTGCAGATGTGATAATATTTGCTACTAAATATAGTGCCATATATAATTATATATGGTGTTATTTAAGCAATATATTAGCATATATAATATATATTATTATATATGGTGCCATTTAAACAATATACCTCATGATCAAAATTTTTAATACAGTTCCAGATATGATAATATATGCTATATATATTTATATATGGTGTTATTTAAGCAATATATTACCATATATGGTGCCACTTAAACCATATATTATTATATATGGTGCCATTTGAACAATATATGCTCATATATGGGACCTCATGAACAACATTTTTAATACAGTTCCAGATATGATACTATATGTAGTGCAATATATATTGATATATGGTATCATTATATATGTATGTGGTGCGCATAGTTTAGGAAAATAGCCAAAAATGTGCACAAACTATGCTGTATATGAGTCAAAAATGTCTTGATACTATGCGCTAGACCTAGGAAGAGTTTGAGGACAGTCCCCAAACTAACCAAATGTCTCCGTACTAAATACTTGATCGAAAAACTGTCCCCGTAGCATGCGCTGTGCATACATTAAACAATGTTTTAACATATGTGGTGACATTTAAACCATATATTATGATATATGGTGCCATTTCAACAATATATGGTACCTTATGAAAAACTTTTTTAATACAGTTCCAGATATGATAATATATGCTACTGTAGTACCATATACTTTGATATATCGTATCATTTTAACAACCCGAGTAAAAATAGTTACATATAGTCATATATGTGATTAAGTTATATCTGTATAAATATACAGTTTCATCCGAAGAATGACCCGATATATTTTTATTTATTATATGATAACATACATCAATATTTATTGCACTATATATAGTAACATATATTATCATATCTGGAACTGTATTAAAAATGTTGTTCATGAGCTCCCATATATGAGCATATATTGTTGAAATGGCACCATATATAATTATATATGGTTTAAGTGGCACCATATATGGTAATATATTGCTTCTGAGTTTAAACTTATTTTAACAAAATATTGTAATTTTTATAAAATCAGTGCCCTGCCAGTGTATTATTTTTTGAACTGTTGTCAATATCGGTCTGGGAGAGAGCTTACTTAGTACCCAAATATAATGCGGTATCTAATTTTATTTGTCATTTTTCTGTATACCCGAGTAAAAAAATGTATATAAAATTATATGTGAATGGATATATTTGCAATATGTAACTGGATATAATTTCATCCGAAAAATATTAAATTGTATCAAATCGGATATAATTGTATTTACAAGGATACAAAATTATATCAAATGACAAATTTATATCCGAATTCTGTCCCGATGAAATTGGATAAAAGTTAATACAATAATACAATACGATATGATTAAATTTAAATGATTAACAAAACTTTGTATTGGAGGGCAGCAGGATTTCAGGTCCTACATACTCAAGGGTGTGATGAAAATCGAAAACGATAACGAACAACTTTTCAATCTAGAATAATTAGTTTCGCGAAAATCAAATTGGCTTCAAATTATTATTTATCGTTTTATTTGACTCCGGACGTCTAAATTAGGAAATAAAAAATAATTGGTATTGTACAGATCGTAAAATAATAACTATTGAAAATCAGATCGTTTTCGTTTTCGATATTCATCACATGCCTGACTATCAGCCGAGGGCTACTGTTGATAATCAGTAACTATTAAAGACGTTAATATATACATAAATCCGTTATTATTTAAAGACTACACTCTCAAAACAATTCCGTTGTGACAACCGAATTGGGTCGGTTGCTGCAACCTCGTAATTCGGTTGCCCCAACCGAATTCAGTTGAGGCAACCGATAATTCGTTTGCCCCGACCGAATTGAAATTGAATTCGGTTGCAGCAACCGAATCAATTCGGTTGGCAAAAAATTCCGTTGTCACAACGGAATTGTTCTGAGAGTGTAGACCATTTTTTATGAAATATGGAAATTTTCTTTGGACTTACAAATTTTTTTTAAATATGTTAAGCTTTTTTATTTTAAATAAAATTTTAATGCACTTCTTTTTTGATGGAGGCTCATAGTTCCCGATTTATGGAACTATAAGCCTCCAACTAAAATATCCAATGGCTTATTTTTCCATTCATAACTTATCGGACGAGAACAAAATATATATATCGTAGAAAAAGGTACTTGAAATACCTTACCTATGATATGCAGCATCCCTGGACTTATTAACCCATTACCAGCCGGGCCATGATTTTAAATGTTAATTTATTTAAATTAGATTTTTTAAATTAAAAAAAAGAACTTTTAGAAGTAACAAAAAGCACAGAAAATATTAATTCAATGAAAAAATTGAGTAAAACCTATAAAAAAAATTGTTTTTGATAAAATATTATATTAATCTCGAATATATTAGTTAATCTCGAACTTGGGTCTGAGATTAACTAATATACCGTCGGCTTGCCTGCAAGTAGTGCTATGTTTTTGGTTTTAAAAGGATTTCAGGAGAGCGAAAAACTGATTTATATTATCCTTTTAAGATATTTTATTGACATCATATGCCCTAATGATACACGACCTTATTTACTACAATCATTATTAAGGCATATGATGTCAATGAAATATATTAAAAGCATAATATAACTCAGTTTTTTCGCCCTCCTGAAAACCTGTTAAAGAACACATGACACTACTTGCAGGCAAGCCGACGATATAGTTATATATAAAATAAAATTCAAAATATTTTTCGTATCTATTTGTACATAAAATTTTTAACGGTTTTATCAATAATATATTCCTATATATACATTTTGCAATAAAGAAAATACTGATATATTATTTATTATGATTACATATGAGAAAATTTCTAGAAAATTTTCTTATATATCATCATATAAAAACATATAAGGTCGCATACCATATTTTATATTATAATATATTTTAATATTAAAAAATAAATTCGATCAGCAATTTATCGGAAAAGTTAAGATCTTACGCAATCCCGAAATATATTGCTGGATCTAATTTGATCCGTCATTTTTTGGATAAATTTAGATCTTACTTAATCCCCAAATATATTGGTGGATCTAATTAGATCTGCCATTTTTCGGATCAAATTAGATATAAGTTTATCCACAAATATATTGCTGGATCTAATTCGATCTGCCATTTTTCGGATCAATTTAGATCTAAGTTTATCCCCAAATATATTGCTGGATCTAATTCGATCTGCCAGTTTTTTTTTTTTTTTTGTATGATATTAGTTTATTTACAAATTTTTTGTTTCACAGTTTGTTTTGCCTCAGCGTCCTATGACATTATTGAGGCGAGTTGGCTTTTTATATGATCAAAATTAAAATTAACTAATATACAACAATTTATTTTCATTTAATTTAAAATTAACAATATTCATTTGTAGAATGATAAAAAGATATTACGTTAAAAGCATTTCCAAATTATTCAATAAAAATTCTTTTAAAGTTAATTTAAAAGTTGAGATTGTATTAATATTTTTTAAATTTTCTGGTAAGTTGTTAAATTCCAAACAACCAATATATTCAACTCTTTGCTTTGTGGTTTCGAATCTGCATTTCGAAGTTCTCAAATTTGAACTATTTCTAGTATTAAAAGATGTTTGATTTTTTGAGAAAGGTATTATATTATGGCCAATATTGTGCAATGATTTAAATACAAATAGGAGTAATTGCATTTTATATAGTCCATATATAGGTAAGACATTTTTGGATACATTCTTATATAATGTTAATGTGGGGTGCAAAAGAGGTAAATTAAAAACGGTTTTCAGTGCTTTATTTTGTACTCTTTGCAGAGATTTGAGTGCAGTACTGTTTTTACTACCATATATTAACACCAAATAATTTAGATGACTTTGTATTAATGCTTGATAAGGTATCAATTTTGTTTCTTCATTAAATTTGTTTTTAAATTTATACAATATTCCTATTACTGGTGATATTTTTGATTTAAGCTCCTGAATATGTAAGTTCCATGATAAATTACTTTGTAGGTTCACTCCCAAATATTTAATCGAATGACACTCAAACACTTCCTCACCGTTTACAAAAACACTGAAAGGTCCACCATTACTATTCAAGTAAGGTTTAAATCTTAGGACCTTGGTTTTAGACGTATTAATGACTAATTTATTTATCCTTGCATATTCAAAAATTAAAGCAGCGTCTCTCTCCATATACGCTCGCAATACTGTCTCATGTTTATATGGATAAAATAGTGATATATCATCAGCATACATATATACTTTACCAGAGAGTCCTAGGTTCATGATATCATTTATATAAACTGTAAATAATAGTGGACCTAAAACACTGCCTTGTGGCACAATATGTTCAACATCTCCAAGACAGCTCCGATTGTTATTTAACTCGACATATTGTTTTCTGTTTTTCAAATAACTTTTAAAAAGATTTAGTTCTCTACCTCTTATTCCATAATAATTAAGCTTTTCAAACAAGATATCATGATCTACAAGGTCGAATGCTTTTGAAAAATCATAAAATATACCAGCTACGCCATTAAATCCTTGTCCAAACCACGACATATATAATTTACAACGTTAACAACAGCATTCTCAGTACCACTACCCTTTCTAAAACCATATTGGCAATCATAGAGTAGGTTGTTATTTTTCAGGTAAGTTAAAAGTTGTTGGTGAATTATTTTCTCAAAAATTTTATCAAATACGGGTAAAAGTGCAATAGGCCTATACATATCTTCTCTATTAGCATTTACTACTTTTGGTATTGGGACTATTTTCGAGATTTTTAAGATATTTGGATATTCAGATTTATCAATAGTACTAAGAAAAATATTCAGCAAATGTGGCGTAATTTCACGATTACATTTAACAAAAATCCTTGGCGATAAACTTTCATGACCAGAAGACTTATTAGTGGAAAGGGCCAATATTATGTTAGAAATTTCATCAATTGTTGTGTTACTAAAATGAAAAGTACCATTGTTGTATCTGAGTGATCGAAGTACATTACACGAATCAGCAGATGAATAATGAATTTGTTCCTTCATGGTTTTAGGGATTTGTAAAAAATACTGATGCAGCAGTTCACACTTTGTAACATCATCAGTAATAAACTCACCTCTTGGATTCTTTAATTTAATTTGAGTTTTAGCGTTTCTTCCCAAATTTTCGTTTAAAAACCTCCAACATTTTTTGGGGTCTTGTTGAATATTACTGATTTTTTCATGATAATAGTTATTCATAGATTCTCGACATGCCACTTTAATAACTTTACTTATCCGTTTCAGCTTATTTTGAACATCAACATCATTTGGTTTTCTTCTTCTTCGTTTTAAGATATTTTTCTTTAGTAAAATTAAATTTTGCAAGTTTTCGTTCATCCAAGGTGCAATTTCATCCTTAAGTAGTTTTCTCCTTGTTGTTGCAATCGTTGAATTCAGATTTGCTTTTGACAAACCTTCTTTCAAATTAGAAGTGTCAACAGATGGATTACCAGTCTGCTGAATTGAATCATCATTTAAGAAACATTCTTTAAACTTGTTATAGTCACAGTATGTCTGAATAACTTCAGTGTATTCATAATTTTGTATGTTCTTTTTAACTTTACAGGATATCATGTTGTGATCAGATAGTTCACATTCTATAGCGTCAATATAAAGTGTATTAGAAAGATTTGTGTAGACATTGTCAATGGATGTACCAGATAAAGGGCGTGTAATTAATGTGACAATTTTTAAAATCATAACTTTCCAGTAAATTCAACAGACTAACTGATATATTATCCAAGAAATCCACATTGGAATCCCCAACAAAAATACAATAAATACGACCATATAAATCCATTAAATTTTCAATAATATCGATAAAACTAGTTAAACAACATTTTTGAGATCGATAAAAAGATATAATTTTCAGCGGTCTTCCATTTATTTTCATGTTTTGCAGTGATAAAACAATTGTATTACAAAAAAGTTTACTCTCACAGACTTCTACTGTATATTGGATGTTATTTCGTACAAACACAGATGTTCCTCCATAACCATCATCTCTACAACAGTGAACACAATTGTATCCAGGAATCTGATAAATTTGAACTAAGTTTGAGTGAAACCATGTCTCCTGAATTGCAATTATATTGGGTAGTTGTGGAAAATTAGCAATTAATGTTTTAAATTGATTAAATTTGTCTATTGACGAAATGCTTCTAACGTTTACAGAAATAATGTTTAAATACGAAAAATGTAAGCTTTTTAAATATCTTTTATAGTGTTCAAAATAAGAAAAGTATTGATTATTAAGCATAGAAAGAAAAATATTTATAAGAATAATACAAAAAAGTTTAAATACTTGAATTTTTTCGGATCAAATTAGATCTAATTTTATCCACAAATATATTGCTGGATCTAATTCGGTCTGCCATTTTTGAGATCAAATTAGATCTAAGTTTATCCACAAATATATAGTTGGATCTAATTCGATCTGCCATTTTTCGGATCAAATTAGATCTAGGTTTATCCCCAAAGATATCATTGAACCTTCCAATTTTGAGATATAAGTTGATCTTAGTTTATCCCCATATATACAATGGATCTAATACGATATCATTGGATACACCCAATTTTGAGATCTAATTGGATATGATTAGATATTGCGCGAGATCAATTTTTTTTACTCGGGATTCGAAAGTGGTTACTACAAAAAGGGGTTATGCTCTTAAATTAGAAATTCAGTAGAACCAACCGTATTGTGGATTGTATTGATAACAACCAGGGATGCCGAACAGGCCTGGTTTTTACAAAATCCCGGGATTCGGGATTTTGAAATTTTAAATCCCGGGATTTATCGGAATCCCGGGATTTTTCGAGATTTCGGGGTTTCCGGATTTTCTTGTTTCATTATATTTTTAATTTTAAAAATAAATAGCTGAAATAAACCCTACAAATTAAAATAATTCATTATAAATCTACTTATTTATTTCTTGTAGTATGAAAAAATAAACAAGTTAAGCCGGATTCACAGTGCTGGAGTGCTCAACGCTGCAGAGTCGAGTGTACTAAAATATATATGGCATGATACGAAAAATATGTAAGAGCGAAAAAGAAAGGAACAAAATCCACTCAGAGTGGAGTACTGAAGCATTGTCAATCTGGCTTCAAATGAAAACTGCACTCATAGAAATAAGTATATAAAAATAGCAGAAAAAGCTACTAAAAATAAGGTTCCGCGATAAAAACTACTGAAATCAGCAGAAGTTGTTTGCTTAATAATTGTTACATTTCCGAAATATACACCCAGGAAAAAGATTGGTTGGCTTTCGATCTAAACCATTAAAATGAATTTGCCAGGACTTTATTTTATTTGGAATTACCTATAATTGAATACTACATCAAAAATATTTTACTAGGTATTAAAAATAGGGAAAATGAACTAAAAAACAATCCTTTTAACAAATTATTGGTATCTCCAATAAATTTTAAAATTAGTATCAGCTTAGTAATTCTACGCAGTAGAAGCAGCCATTTATTTAGTGAATATACAAGAAAATTGGTGTTATCTATAACCTTTTTTAAAAAAATTTCAATTTTCGAAAGTGGTAACTACAAATACGGGTATCCTAATCAAATATGACCTTAAATTCAAGTTTCTGTAGAACCAACCGAATTGTGGATTGTATTGATAACACACACAACTATTAATTGGTATTGATAAACGAATTTTATACTGTATTAATAAAACACATAAATTCAAAATTAGTCATTAAAGTTATTAAGTGTTTGTGGTGTAGTGGGTGAGGAGTTGGCCTAGCACGCCGGATTTCCGGGTTCGAATCCCGGAAAAGACAAAAATTTAGATGTTTTTTTTAATTAAAATAAAATATTCATATGTATAAACAGTAAATATGGATAAGAAATTTAAAAGTAGTTGTGGTGCAGTGGGTAAAAGTGTGAACTATTAACCTGAAGGGCCGGGTTCAATACCAGAAAATTCAAAAAAAGTTTTTTAATTTCAAAAAAATTTTGTAGAACATAATAATATTTATGTGGAACATAATATTGAATTAGACAACCGAATATTGGCTTTCACGACGAAAAATATAATTTAATATAAAGATAGTTGTCGTAACCGCACGAATTCGATTGGCAACAAATTCGGTGGCCACAACTGAGACTGTTTTCTGTGTGTAAGTAATATACTCGTGAGTTAAATTTAAGTAAATTGCAAATTACAATTTACCTCTGAAAAAACTTTTTAAATAAAAGTAGCAAAAAGCACTGCTACACCCAGGAAAAATATTGGTTGGAATTCGATCAAAACCACGAAAGTGGTAACTACAAATACGGTTATCCTAATCAAATATGACCTTAAAGTCGAGTTTCTGTAGAACCAACCGAATTGTGGATTGTACTGACAACACATACAACTATTGATTGATATTGGTAAACAAATTTTTTACTATATTTGTTTTCCAAGCAAAACATATAAATTCAAAATTAGACTTCAAAATTAATAAGTGTTTGTGGTGTAGTCGGTAGATAAGTGTTTGTGGTGTAGTCAGCATTCAATAATTTTAATTGCAGTTATTTAAAATTCATCATCAGGAAAGTTATATTTATTTGTGAACAGAAAATATATATGATGAACCAAAACACTGACACCTTATCCAAAATATTGACTTTTCTAACCAATATTGAAAAAATACTAACTTCCACATTAACTTCAATACCAACAGCCACCAATTTACGGTAGACTTAGTCATTTCAATAAAATATCGGCAGCAAAAATCTAGTATCAGTTGTGTTTCAATAAAATCTATCACTCTATCCAAAGTATTAGTTTTTCCAATCAATTTAAAAATTTTTTTTTTAACTTTGGTAGCTTTAACCATTAATTTCCATTATTTTGGTAATTGTAATAATATATTGAGACAAGGAACAGAAGTTTTATTTATCATAATAAAATTTTGGAATCTATCATATTTTTTCGTTTCATACATATGCGTGTTTAAATTCTAAGTTAGACAACAACTAAACGTAAGTATCTGTGGCGCAGTAGGTAGAGAAACAGCCTTATAGGTTTAGAGAATTGAGTTCAAACCTCAACCAAGGCATTACTTTGTTTTAAATAATTTTTGATTCAAATTAAAAGACACTATTGATTTTCTGTTGTGAATATAATTTTATTCAAAAACAAAATATTCAAATTTTCAACCTGAAGGAATTTAAATTTGAAAGTTGACAAACAAAATTTATGTCGAGTTTAGCCTAGAGGAAAAGCAATGGGCTGACAAACGGAAGGTCGCCGGTTCAATCCCGGTTCGCGATATAAATTTTTTTAATTTTTTTTTTATTCAAATTAAAAGACACAACTGATTTTCTGTTGGTGATATAAATTTATTTATAGACAAAATATTCAAACCTGAAGAAATTCAAATTTGAAATTTGACTAAAAAAATTTAAATAGAGCATAGCTTAGAGGGAAAGCAATGGGCTGATAAGCGGAGGGTCTTCGGTTCGATCCCAGTTAGCGACATAAAAAAATTTGAATTTTTAAATAAATTTTGTGGAATGTGTTTTTCTATTTATAGAATTTATAATCCACAAACATTAAAGTAATCTATTAACACAACAAAAATTCAAAAATTGTAAATAAATTTCGGTAGTTACAATGGTATTAAAAATAAATAAAAGCGATTGTACCTGGAACTACAAAAATTCGGTTCGCGAAAAATTCGGTTGGAACTACGAATCTGTTTTCTGTGTGCAAATACGGGTATCCTAACTTATAGTCTTGACTAGCCATGGATTTGTGTGAACACGAATTATATGCGAACACGAATTACATGCAAAACAAAAACAACAAATAAAATTTGTTGTTGTTTCACGTGTGATTTGTTTCATGTTCGCACAAATCCATGGCTAGTCAAGACTATAACTAATCAAATATGACCATAAAGTCGAGTTTCTGTAGAACCAACCGAATTGTGAATTATATATAACACACACAACTATTGACTGGTATTGGTAAACGAATTTTTTACTATATTTGTTTTCCAAGCAAAACATATAAATTCAAAATTAGACTTCAAAATTAATAAGTGTTTGTGGTGTAGTCGGTAGAGACTTGGCTTAGTACGCCGGATTTCCGAGTTCAAATCCCGGACAAGACAAAAATTTATGTTTTTTTTTAATTAAAATAAAATATTCATATGTACATCCAGGAAAAAGATTGGTTGGAATTCGATCAAAACCATTAAAATGAATTTACCAGGACGTTATTTTATTTGCAGTTGCCTATAAGTGAATACTACACCAAAAATATTTTACTAGGTATTAAAAATAGGGAAAATGAATTAAAAAACAATCCTATTAACAAATTATTGGTATCTCCAATCAATTTTAAAATTAGTATCAGTTTAGTAATTCTATGCAGTAGAAGCAGCCATTTATTTAGTGTATATGCAAGAAAACTGGTTTTACCTATAACCTTTATTAAAAAAATTTCAATATTCGAAAGTGGTAACTACAAATACGGGTATCCTAATCAAATATGACCATAAAGTCGAGTTTCTGTAGAACCAACCGAATTGTGGATTGTATTGATAACACACACAACTATTGATTGGTATTGGTAAACGAATTTTTTACTATATTTGTTTTCCAAGCAAAACATATAAATTCATAATTAGACTTCAAAATTAATAAGTGTTTGTGGTGTAGTCGGTAGAGAGTTGGCCTACTACGCCGTATTTCCGAGTTCAAATCCCGGACAAGACAAAAATTTAAATGTTTTTTTTTAATTAAAATAAAATATTCATATGTATAAACAGTAAATATGGCTAAGAAAATTAAAAGAAGTTGTGGTGAAGTGGAACTATTAACCTGAATGGCCGGGTTCAATACTAGAAAATTAAAAAAAAAAGTTTTTTAATTTCAATGAAATTTTGTGGAACATAATAATATTTATGTGGAACATAATATTGTATAAGACAACCGAATATTGGCTTTCACGACGAAAAATATAATTTAATATAAAGATAGTTGTCGTAACCCCACGAATTCGATTGGCAACAAATTCGGTGGCCACAACTGAGACTGTTTTCTGGGTGTACTAATATAAAATATTAATAGATTGTTAGATTTTACTAAAATCTTTAACAAAAATTTGCTGTTTATATTTGGTAAAATTATTTTGCATGAAATTATGATTTAAGCAAATCATCAGTAAAATTAATAAAAACATGTCCGTTAAAAGATTAAATAAAGCTGAATTACGATTTTTAAAACTTTCAAAGCTTAATAAAATATTTTCAATTATTAAGGTTTTTATTCAGATCTATTTAATCTGTAATCTTTTTAAACTATTATTTATGAATAGGAACAATTAGTTCTTTAATAATATTTAATAAGATATTAACAAAAAATTACCTTGATTTAGGTCAAATATAAGTAGCATTAAAAACAAATACAAAAAGTTATAAAGTATGCCAAATAATGAAATCGGAAATCCCGGGATTTTTTCAAGAACAATCCCGGGATTTGTAAATTGGGATTTCGGGATCGGTATCCCTAATAACATGTTTTCCCAGTACTATAAACTAAAAATATTCAGTAACTTGCCAGTACTTTAAATAAAAAAAATCAGTGTACAGCCAGTACTACACACACAAAATAAAGCAGTTGGAAATCTGTTAGCACTACCACTGTTTTACCTATAAAACAACATTTTTATTATAATTACAGAAAAACAGTCCAATTAGTAAACTATTGGCTTTGATGACCAAAAATTGTAAATTTTACTATTAAGAAGTTACAACTGGCAGCAAAAACTGTAACCGCAACCAATTTAAACAAAAATAAAATTTTATTATTTCATTTGGTATTGGTAACCATCTGTAAACCTTAAATTTTGTCATTTTCCCTAACAAATTAGTTCCACCAACCAAATTTTTTAAATCATTCTTTACTAACGCTATACAAATTGTTTTCTACCAACTGATAGTATCATGTACTGAATTAAAAAAAAGCTGTATTAGTCGTGTAACAGATTTTTGGTTGTGGAATCCAAATTAAAATAACACAAAAATTCATTCTAATAATTTTGGTCACCATAACCAAAGAAGATTAAACACAACCGAAAGATTAAAGTAAATTTATTTCAATTATAAACAAACAAAACTGAAAAAAAATAATTAAAATACTAAAAATATCTAAATGGGTACATAAACTAAAGGTATGTAATTTTAGCGAAAATCTCTTATTTGTATGTATATTCTAAATTATTTTATTTCTACAACTAGTTCCAGAACTGATCCTAGGGCAACTGGTTCCACTTTGGTGCCATAGAAGTGGTTGCTTTTGGGACAACTTCAAACTAAAATCATCGGTATTAAACAGGGTTCGTAATCCACACGTACTTGCACTTGCATACGTACTAAACACGTGCACAGATAGAACTGCTTGTACAAGTTTCGGTATGTCTACACCCAGGAAAAAGATTGGTTGGCTTTCGATCTAAACCATTAAAATGAATTTGCCAGGACTTTATTTTATTTGGAATTACCTATAATTGAATACTACATCAAAAATATTTTACTAGGTATTAAAAATAGGGAAAATGAACTAAAAAACAATCCTTTTAACAAATTATTGGTATCTCCAATAAATTTTAAAATTAGTATCAGCTTAGTAATTCTACGCAGTAGAAGCAGCCATTTATTTAGTGAATATACAAGAAAATTGGTGTTATCTATAACCTTTTTTAAAAAAATTTCAATTTTCGAAAGTGGTAACTACAAATACGGGTATCCTAATCAAATATGACCTTAAATTCAAGTTTCTGTAGAACCAACCGAATTGTGGATTGTATTGATAACACACACAACTATTAATTGGTATTGATAAACGAATTTTATACTGTATTAATAAAACACATAAATTCAAAATTAGTCATTAAAGTTATTAAGTGTTTGTGGTGTAGTGGGTGAGGAGTTGGCCTAGCACGCCGGATTTCCGGGTTCGAATCCCGGAAAAGACAAAAATTTAGATGTTTTTTTTAATTAAAATAAAATATTCATATGTATAAACAGTAAATATGGATAAGAAATTTAAAAGTAGTTGTGGTGCAGTGGGTAAAAGTGTGAACTATTAACCTGAAGGGCCGGGTTCAATACCAGAAAATTCAAAAAAAGTTTTTTAATTTCAAAAAAATTTTGTAGAACATAATAATATTTATGTGGAACATAATATTGAATTAGACAACCGAATATTGGCTTTCACGACGAAAAATATAATTTAATATAAAGATAGTTGTCGTAACCGCACGAATTCGATTGGCAACAAATTCGGTGGCCACAACTGAGACTGTTTTCTGTGTGTACTAATTTGAATACGTATTGATAAGTAGTTTAGTGTTTCTGGTATAGTTGATATTGTTATTCTTTCTAGTACATTGTGTGTAAATGAATAAAGAGATAATGAGCATAATATATTTGTTTTACTATAGTATGCTCAAAGAAATAAAACAGATAATGAAGATTGTACAATATATACTTATTGTACGCTGCCAATAAATATATTGTGAAAATTTCGATCAAATCAACCCCATGTCTTCTTTCCACCTGTTTTTCACTAATTTTATTTAAATTAAATACAATCTTTTGTTTTAATTGAATTTTATTAATTCTTAAATACAAATTTCACAACAAATTTAACCTTTAGTCACTTGATTATTTGTTTCCACAACAATTACTTGAAAATATTTGTGGTACAATCAGTGTTGCCATATAGCCAGTTTTAACTGTTTTTTACAGTTTTTTGGGAAGCCTAACAGTTTTTTTAGTTTTTGCATGTAAAAAACAGTTTTTTTTATATTCATGGATTTTTTACAGTTTTTTCATAATAAATCGGCATATTTGTTTCATTTACAATTTTTTTTTAATTTTTTAACTAAAAATTAAGAATTCAAATATAAAAGTGCTTATGCACAATAATATGAAAATGGATTTTGTATAAAATATTTTTCTTATAAGCCATTTATAAACTTAGAAAGTACAAATCGAAACATAAATAAATTTAAAAATGCCATTATTATACTACAAAATATGCTTACTGAAAAAACGACACTTTTAACAAATTTCATTAAATATTAGCATGGAATAAAATTAGCTAAACCACATCTGACATGGACATTTTTTAGCCGAACTTTTCAGATCATTTCGAAATGAAGGATAATAATTTAGAAAGTTATATTTTTTTTTTAAAATTTTTAAAACAATGTCTCATCAAAAAAGTCCGAAATTCATTTTGTTTAAATAAATATTTGCAAATTCTGGATAACAGTTTACTACTTTTTTAAATTTAATCAATCAATTTAATCAATTTTTTTTTAATTTTAAATTATGATCAAGGACTATTCCAAAAAAGTGATTTTCGAGATTTTTACGGGGTTTTTACACGCCGTCAAACAATTCCCGACATAATACTGAATCGAATAAAAGGTAATGTTATGCAGAATGCAAATCCATAAAAAATATTTTGAAGTATAACATTGACAAGTAAAGTATTCTATCCTTAGTAATAAAAAAAGGCTCACATCTCGGAAGGGTGATTCGATGAACTTTTTTTTAACTTCAGATTCGGGCCTAGGAGACCAAAATTCTTAAAAAAGTTTTGTTAGAAGGCTGTGCAAAAAGTCGATTAATATAAATGCCAAACGCAATTAAATTGTTAAATCTCGATATTTAGAAAATTTAAAATTTTGAAATATTTTAATCCCACTATACTTCGGGATCTCAGAATTTCTTCCGATTTTTTAAATTTTTTGGAAAAACAATTTTTCTATAAAGAAACAGTTTTTTTTACAGTTTTTCTAAAAAAATATATGGTAACACTGGGTACAATAAGTATTTGAGAACAAGAAACAAATAAATGCTTCACTCAATACAAAACAAGAAATAACTGGTATTGTGTTTATGAATAAAGTGAGTGCGTTGAAACAAAACATAACAATATCAGTTACACTTCTCTTATTTATACCAATAGTAACAGTTATGTATATGGGCATTTCCACCGAAAGGTCCACCGAGACTAAAATATTAAAAGTTCTTGAAAACACTTTGTTTTATCATATTTTCATAGGGAAACAATCAAATTTATATAATGTAAAAAGATTTCGCATTTATTCATAACCCATTTTGAGGTATTCGAATGCAAAGTCGCACAAGCGCATCTTTTCCTATTTGGATATTTCTATTGCACATTTTGTTTTGATAAAAGTTTTTAAACAGAGACGTTATGCATTGACTTTTGCTTTCTAAAATATTTCTAAAGGTACAAAGAGTCATAAAAGAATGCATAAGAAACAATGCGATTGAAAATAACTGTAAGTTTTTGACTTGCATTGTCGCATATTTCGATGTCCCGTGCGACATTGAAAAACAACATTTGTTATCAGTGCGTCGAAAGTACACGCAGAAACCTCATCAAATATTGATTACAAACAGAGTTTTTTATACAGTTAAAATAAAAAAACCTACCTGAAAAATAAGAAGAATTGTGATCTTGGTACTTATGCACAGTTGGTCACGTGCGACATCGTAAGTGTGAAATTTAAAAATTTTAAATTTTTTTTCTTATGTATATGATTTATTTATGTAAATACATACTTTAAAATTTTTTTTAAAATTGGCATGCACCATGGTCAAGAAGTAAAAGCAGCTAGGAGTGCCTATTCTAAAAAAAAACTGTGTTTTATATTTTCATATAAATAAATACTTCCAAGCAAAAGTTTTTTGAACTGGTTGCCTCTGAATCTGTTCTAGAACAGGTATTTTTACCACCGGTTACGTGGAACAGGTTCTAGAACTGATGCCTGGGAATCAAAATGGAAGGTTTCACTGTCGCGGAACCAGTTCTATAACTGGTTCTAGTTTGGAGGAAAAGAACCTGTTGCTTTTGGGACAAACTCAAACAAAAATCACCGATGATAGAACATAAATTAGAACAGGTTGCATACACGTACAAGTTGTTCTACAATGGGTTCTTTCCATCCGACAATTTTGCTGGATTAATTCATACTACATATTTCTTTTAAGTTTGTTTTTGGTTATTATATTCAAATAAATACCTTGAATACTTCTGTCGATTTAAAAACATTTTTACTAAGCTGGTTTATATACAATTTCGTAAAAAGAGCAACAGAAACAACATAAATCTCATGATGTCTATTGTCAAAATAAAAATCCGTTTAATTTTGACTTTTTTTCACTTTAAAGGTGTTCGACGGTCCCGTTCGACATGATGGAAATGCCCATATGGTATATTTGTTTTGGAAATACTTTAAGATGTACAAGTACACGTCTTTAATACGTATTTGCACTTGCATTTGCGCATGTGCATGCGTGAATTTGTATTTGCGAAGTGCAAATACAAATTCGTACAAGCACATGTGCGAATGCAAATTCGAGTACGTACTGCACTGAAAGAAATAGTTAACTTTAGAAAAAAATCTCTAATATTGACAAAAATCGTCAATATTTAAAAAAATCGATAAAATTGACAAAAAATCGCAAAAATTTATAAAGATAGCAAAAATTAAAAAAAAAAATCCCCAAAATTTAAAAAAAAATCATTAAAATTTTAAAAAAGTCATCGAATTTACAAAAACTTCAAAATTTAAAAAAAAATACAAATTTTTAAAAAAATCGCCAAAATTGGAAAAAATTACCAAAATCTGAAAAAATCGTCAAAATTTTAAAAATCGTCAAAAATTTGAAAAAATTTCTTGAATTTAAAAAAATCGCCAAAATTGAAAAAATTTTCAAAATTAAAACAAATCGTTAAAATTTGAAAAAATTAACATAATTTGAAAAAATTGTCAGTATTTGAAAAAAACTGGTAAAATTAAAAAACAAACAACGTCAAAATTAAAAGAAATCGTCAAAAAATAGAAAAATCGCCAAAAAGTCCCAAAATTGTCAAAAATTCGAAATTTGTAAAACGTCAAAATTTGAAAAATCGTCAAAATTAGAAAAAAATCGCCAAAATTGCAAAGTTTTTCAAAGTTGAAAGAAATTGTCAAAATTTGTAATAATCGTCAAAAATAAAAAAACTCTCCAAGAATTCTAAAATTTAAAAAATCGTCAAAATTTGAAAAAAACGTAAGGGTTTTAAAAATCGACACAACTGTAACAAAACGCCAAAATTTATATATCGCATTTGTTTTTCCACAGATATATCCCAAATAAAAGCCCTTTTGTCTCTACGATGCTTAGTTTTCGACAAATCTTATAATCTAGCAATGCAAGTCAAAATTTAGTTTCGGTATCGGGGTATTGGGGTAAGTTTTGACCTTTTGATTTTGGCCATTATTCCAATTTTGTTGATTTTTTTCTAATTCTTGACGGTTTTTCATATTTTGACGATATTTTAAATTTTGCGATTTTTTTCTATTTTTGAGGATTTTTTTAAATTTTGACGATTTTGGCAATTTTTCAAATATTGACAATTTTTTTCAAGTTATGAAGATTTTTTCAAAATGCAAAATAATTTTTGGCAATTTTTCAAATTTCGGCGATTTTTTATAATTTTTAACGATTTTTTTTTATTTGGCGATTTTTTGTAAAATTTGACAATGTTGTCAAATTTTGGTGATTCTTTCAAATTTAAGCAACTTTTTTAAATTGAGACGATTTTTTAAATTTGGTGATTTTTGTTTTCCAATTTCGGCGTTTTTATCTAAATTTTGGCGAATTTTTAAATTTATTTTTCCAATTTTGACGTTTTATTTTAATTTTTGAACAATTTTCTAAAATTTGGATTTTTTTTATTTTCGCGATTTCTTTACTTTTGAAGATTTTGACTTTTTTTTTCTTTTGCGGATAATTTTTTTAAATTTTGCTGATTTTTTTCAATTTTAGAGATTTTTTTTTAATTTTTAAATTTTTAGCGATTTTTTCAGTTTTTTTTTTTTGAATTTTTCAGTTTTTTTATGAACAATTTTCTAAAATTTGGATTTTTTCGGTTTTGACGATTTTTTCAAACTTTTTTTAAATTTGGCGATTTTTTAATATTTTTAGCGATTTTTTTTTGATATTTGAAACTCTTTTCAATTTCAGCAATTTTTTGCATACATGTGCGTGCACATTTTGAAAATACAAGCAATTTGGCGTTTTTTTTTAATATATGCGTTATTTCCTTTTACAGCGATTTTTTTAATTTTATTAATTTTTCGCAGTTTTGGCGATTTTTTCAGTAAATATAATACAAATACTATAATAAATATAAATAATATATTTATAATAATATATAGTATAAAAAAATTAGGGGGTTTCTAAAAAAATTCGGTTGGATCTACTGAAAGTTAAATTGAATCAGGTAGTACTAAAGTGATTCGGTTGTAACAACTATTTTACATTGTACTAGCATAATAGGTGCAACTGTAAATGTCGATAGCTGCAACCGAATTATGTGATAGTACATGGGACTACCAAAATTCGGTTGGCAACAAATTCGGTTGTCACAACGAATCTTTTCTGTGTGTGTATAAAAACAATTAAAAATCTGGTGCTGAATTATCCGAAATTTTAAAAAAAATAATAAAAAAATATATATTTTTGTTTCAAATTAATTTTGTTGTTTTTTATTGTGTAATAAAATATTAAATAATTGCCGAACCAGAAAACAAAAGTTTTTCTTATATTTTCTGGTTTCTCACTGTTTTATAATAAAAAAAGTTATATTGAAATTCTTCATGATTGAGTTCGGTATTAAAAATTAGGGCAAAAGAAGTGTCGGATAGAAAATTTTTTTTAAAATAAGTCCCCATCTACTGAATATTTTAGAAATACTTTTTGAATTTACTTAACCCAAGTGACCCAAGTTTTTGTTACAAAAACAATTTACATTGAAAGTTTCCTTCACTTCACCCAAGTGTTTTACGTAATTAGGTACTAAATGATGAATATAAAAGGCAAAGCATACTTGGGATTTTTTCATTGGCATTGAAATTTCATTATAAAGTTAACTAATGCTAATGGGAACAAAATTTCATTACCACTTAATGCTACTGAAATTTTCTGGCATTGGAATTTGTAATACTAATGCTAATGAAATCGCACTAATGCCTTAAAAACTAATAACAAATGAGCAAAAAAAGCTTTTGTTTACAAAAAAAAGGTGATGGATAGATTGCTTTATATTGGCTGTTTTATAAATACGGAATCTATTGGGATCTCTTTCTCTGAAAAAATGCAATAAAAACCTAATCAGCGATTTACATTCGCATTCCTTTTTGTAAAAAAAACTAAATAATGGCGGAACGCGAAAAAAGGCTTTATTGCAAAAAAATTATTTAAAAAACTTAATCAGCGATTTTCAATCTGCAAACAAATACACTAATGTAAGAATTTTCTTTTTTGTAAATTTTTTTCGCGACTTTTTTCGGTAGTTTTTTTTTTCAATTAATCACTGAACTTTGTTCTATGAAATGGGTGTTACAGTCCCCAGATTATAAATTTTAAAAAACCGCACTTAAAAAATTGCAAAAGAATCGCGGAACGCGAAAAAGACTTTATGGTACAAAATTTTAATTAAAAAATTTAATCAGCGATTTTCATTCTGCAAACAAATATATTGATGTAAGAATTGAAATGGGTGTTATAGTCCCTAGATTATAAATTTTAAATAACCGCACTTAAAAATTTGCAAAAAAAAAAGCGCGAAAAAATTTCGTCGAAAAAAAGTTTTGCAAAAAAGTAAATTTATGCATCAGTAGGGTAGAGGGGGGATCCTTCGCCAGTGGGGCACATACACTAATCCCATTTTTCTCCGCTATTAAGGGAGATAAAAAATTGGAAAAAATATATTTTGTGCATTTTTTAATTACCTTTCCTTGACATCCACTTTGATGAATTTATATTACATGTGGTCGCAGACAGACGTCTTTTTTTATTTTTTGGGGTGCGAAAAAAATAATAGGAAGCAACTACATTTTGCAATAACTTCCTCAAATCGTGGCATTAGAAAACAATTTTCCTTTATGAGAGACCTACGATCCTAAGGTTTCAAAAAATAATAATATGATTTTAATAAATGCTTAAAAAGTGTGAAAAAATATTAATTTTATGTAAGTGCCTTCCTCTGAGGCACAATCACCAGATGGCCCCTGGAGCTACAAATAGTTGGTGCATCCCTGCCTAAAATGCTCTATAAGACTTTTCTATATGTTTAAAATATGTTTAATAGTAAATTAGAACAATCGTGTTCATTCTTAAATTTATATTAATTATTCAGTTTTTTGTAATTTTGAAGAATCATTATATTATAGTTTTAAATTATTTTTTTTAATGTAGTGGAGATTTATTGATTAAAAAGAATCACATATCTTAAAGAACTTATTATAAATTATTTATTTCAGTCATTAAAAGATTTACTTTGCTGTATTAACAAATTTTTTTGTTGAAATTTTATCTAGCTCCTTTGGCGAATATACCCCAGGTTTGGGGCAGTTACGCCGAATTGAGTTACTTTGAAAATCATTAAAAAAATAATAGAAAATATGCAAATAACACTGTGAGACAAATGGTAGGGGTAAGTGATCGGGAAGGGTTCAAACTACCGGGGAAAGTTATATCGGTAAAAAGAAGTTATACGTGTCCCGGCGTTTCGCTGGGTCACCCCTAGGAATCGAGATATATCGATTTGACCTTTGGTGGTCTTTTTTTTGACAT
Organism: Leucophora obtusa; assembly: GCA_949987735.1. Taxonomy (NCBI): domain Eukaryota; kingdom Metazoa; phylum Arthropoda; class Insecta; order Diptera; family Anthomyiidae; genus Leucophora; species Leucophora obtusa. The sequence continues at coordinate 179,461,664 of OX465295.1, read as the reverse complement.
AACTCGAGAACTACTAGTCCGATTTTGCTCAAACAATTTTAAAAAAATTAAAAATTACAATTCCTTTAATTTGTTCATATAACGTTTTTCTATATACTCAACAGTTTTGCCGGTAAAAATAAATGTATGAAGAAAAAAATATTTTTTGCCTAAAATATTAAAAAAAAGTAATAAACAAGAGGTTATTGATTTTTATGGTAGCGGTAACAAACATTTATTTTTACCGGCAAAACTGTTGAGTATATAGAAAAACGTTATATGAACTGTAATTTTTAATTTTTTTAAAATTGTTTGAGCAAAATCGGACTCGAGTTATGTCAAAAAAAAGATATATCTCGATTCCTAGGGTTGACCCAGCGAAACGCCGGGACACGTATAACTTGTTTTTGACCGATATAACATTTCCCGTTGGTTTCATCCCATCCCGATTTTGACTGTCGCATAGTGTAATTAGAATAAAAGTCAAAGAAATTAAAGCCAAGATATGTCGATTTTTAATTAGAGAGTAATTTTTGAAAAATAATTAGGGGTTAAGAAATGACAGTTCTTTGAAAAAAAAGTGGCGAAGGATCCCCCCTCTACCCTATATTTGTTTGCAGAATTAAAATCGCTGATAAGGTTTTTTAATACAATTTTTGTATCACCAATATTTTGCAATTTTTTAGGTGCGGTTTTGTTAAATATATAATCTACACCCAGAAAACAGTCTCAGTTGTGGCCACCGAGTTTGTTGCCAACTGAATTTATGCGGTTACGACAACTATCTTTATATAAAATTATATTTTTCGTCCTGAAAGCCAATATTCGGTTGTCTAATTCAATATTATGTTCCACATAAATATTATTATGTTCCACAAAATTTTATTGAAATTAAAAAACTTTTTTTGAATTTTCTGGTATTGAACTCGGCTATTCACGTTAATAGTCCGCACTCTTACCCACTGCACCACAACTACTTTTAATTTTCTTAGCCATATTTACTGTTTATACATATGAATATTTTATTTTAATTTAAAAAAAAAATATATAAATTTTTGTCTTTTCCGGGATTTGAACTCGGAAATCCGGCGTACTAGGCCAACTCTCTACCGACTGCACCACAAACACTTATTAATTTTGAAGTCTAATTTTGAATTTATATGTTTTGCTTGGAAAACAAATATAGTAAAAAATTCGTTTACCAATACCAATCAATAGTTGTATGTGTTATCAATACAATCCACAATTCGGTTGGTTCTGCAGAAACTCGACTTTAAGGTCATATTTGATTAGGATACCCGTATTTGTAGTTACCACTTTCGAATATTGAAATTTTTTTAATAAAGGTTATAGGTAACACCAATTTTCATGTATATACACTAAATAAATGGCTGCTTCTACTGCATAAAATTACTAAACTGATACTAATTTTAAAATTGATTGGAGATAGCAATAATTTGTTAAAAGGATTGTTTTTTAGTTCATTTTCCCTATTTTTAATACCTAGTAAAATATTTTTGGTGTAGTATTCAATTATAGGCAACTGCAAATAAAATAACGTCTTGGCAAATTCATTTTAATGGTTTTGATCGAATTCCAACCAATCTTTTTCCTGGGTGTAGAGACTATAATACCCATTTCATATAACGAAGTTTGGTGACTAGTTGGAAAAAAATTTGCGAAAAATAAGTCTCGGAAAAAAAATTTGCAAAAAAGAAAATTCTTACAACAGTATATTTGTGTGCAGAATGAAAATCGCTGATTAAGTTTTTTAATTAATTTTTTGTACCATAAAGGTTTTTTTCGCGTTCCGCCATTATTTTGCAATTTTTTAAGTGTGGTTATTTGTTAATTAGAATCTGGTTACTATAATATCCATAACTCGTACCAAAGACTGGTGGTTAGTTTGCAAAAAAAAAGTTTGCGAAAATAATTTTGCAAAAAGTAAAATTCTTGCATCAATATATTCCTTTGCACAATGTAAATCGCTGATTAAGTATTTTAATTAATTTTTTATACCACAAAACCCTTTTCGCATTCCACATTTGCAAGCTCAGAAATGATTATGAAATCTATAAAATGACGTTTACAAATGCCAGTTCTTTCTTATAATTGAGGCATTAGTAATTGTAATGAATTTACTATACAATTGGCATTAGTAACGAGGTCGATGTATTTCAAAGTATTAGCATTAGTCCAAGTAATAATAATATAATAATAATAATAATGCCAAAAATTTCATTAGCATTAGTTTCAATTTAATGGTAATTAAATCACCAATTAATTTGTCCAAATAATTAATTAGTCTCATGTATGAGGCAAAGAGGGTTGAAATTGCTTTTAATCGCTATAGTTGTATCAGGCATATCGATTTACGACTTCTTATCGCTTTTAAATTAAAAATAGTAAGAAATATTCAGGATTGAAATTTCAGAAACGATCGATTTGAAACCGATCGATTTTCATCACATGCCAGAATATGTTAAATAAAATTTAACAAACGGTCGTAATTTGCAGAAAACAGTGGCAAAGCATATTTTAAGTGGTACTGGCATAAAAAAAAACAGTGCTCTACCAGTACTATTTTTTTCTACCGCGGGCAATTTCCACCTTGGTAATTTATTAACATTTAAAAATAAATAAAAACTTCTTTTGATTTATCTGAAAAGTTAATAAACCGGGTTTCAAGTGATTTTTCATTTATTTTAAATTACATTTTCAGTTAAATTAAACTACAAACTATTTTGAGTGTATAATATATGGGTGAAAACATATCAACTCAACACATCATTCGGATTTACCATATCCGATTGGAATGAAATTCACCATAACTGTGGTACAAGAGATCAACGATGCATACATTTTGGGGCACGAACCTTTTCCGTTTCCGAAATATGACGTCACGAATATTGAAAAAAAACGGTAAAACTTGACTAAAGTATGATTACAAAATCGACAATAACTTAAAAACGATTCAATGTATATATATAACGTTTTGGTATTATTTATTAAGTAAGAATGTACCCTTTAAAATGGTATGCATATCGATTTTTTTCATGAAAGGGTCAAATGTCATTTCCTGGGGTCTTTAGTTCAAATTCCCATTGCGCGAAATGCGCATTTTTTAAAATTCTTAAAAAAATATATGATTATTATTAAACTCTCTTATACATTTGTGTGAAAAATTTAAGGTGGCATCTCGATTCGTCTCTGAGTTATACCCAAAACCGTGTCCCTAATTATAATTTGTTGCCCTAGAGCAGAGGTGGCAAGACTTTTTTCGCTGCGTGCCAGAGACGGCAAAATTTTTTTTGTTAAAAATTCTCGCGTGCCACCTTAATTTTACACACAGAAAATAAATTGGTTGGCATTCTTTCGGAACCAACGAAATTTTTTCATTATTCAATAGTTTTAATTGCACTTATTTAAAATTCATCATCAGGAAAGTTATATTTATTTGTGAACAGAAAATATATATGATGAACCAAAACACTGTCACATTATCCAAAATTTTGGCTTTTCTAACCAATATTGAAAAAATACCAACTTCCACATTAACTTCAATACCAACAACCACCAATTTATGGCAGACTTAGTCATTTCAATAAAATATCGGCAGTCATTTCAATAAAATATCTGCAGCAAAAATCTAGTATCAGTTGTGTTTCAATAAAATCGATCACTCTATCCAAAGTATTAGTTTTTTCAATCAATTTAAAATTTTGTTTTCAACTTTAGTAGCTTTAACTATTAATTTCCATTATTTTGGTAATTGTAATAATATATTGAGACAAGGAACAGAAATTTTATTTATCATAATAAAATTTTGGAATCTATCATATTTTTTCGTTTCATACATATGCATGTTTAAATCCTAAGTTAGACAACAACTAAATGTAAGTATCTGTGGCGTAGGAGGTAGAGGCAAAGCCTTATAGCCTTAGAGATTTGAGTTCGAACCTCAACCAAGGCATTACTTTTTTTTTTTTAATAATTTTTTTATTGATTCAAATTAAAAGACACAACTGATTTTCTGTTGTGAATATAGTTTTATTCAAAAACAAAATATTCAAATTCCCAACCTGAAGAAATTCAAATTTTAAATTTGCCAAAAAAAGTTAATGTCGAGTTTAGCCTAGAGGAAAAGCAATGGGCTGACAAACGGAAGGTCGCCGGTTCTATCCCGGTTCGTGATATAAAATTTTTTTTTTTATTTTTTTTTTTTATTCAAATTAAAAGACACAACTGATTTTCTGTTTTTAATATAATTTTATTTATAGACAAAATATTCAAACCTGAAGAAATACAAATTTGAAATTTGACTAAAAAAAAATTAATTAGAGCTTAGCTTAGAGAAAAAGCAATGGGCTGATAAGCGTAGGGTCGCCGGTTCGATTCCAGTTAGCGACATAAAAAAATTTAAATTTTTAAATAAATTATGTGGAACGTGTGTTTCTATTTATAGAATTTATAATCCACAAACATTAAAGTAATATTTTAACACAACAAAAATTCAAAAATTGTGAATAAATTTTGGTATTTACAATGGTATTAAAAATAAATAAAAGTGATTGTACCTGGAACTACAAAAATTCGGTTGGCGAAAAATTCGGTTGGAACTACGCATCTGTTCTCTGTGTGTAGTTGTCTTTTAAAAGTCCTTTGTTAAAAATTTGGAAAATTTCTCTAAAAAATATCATCGCAGATGTACATGTTTATCAGCGCTACGGATAACCCCAATGGAATAACCCCCAAAGGGAAAAATTATATAACATTCAAGAAATGACGTAAAAATATTTGACAGTTTTTTTAATTTTTGGGGGTTTATTTAATCTTTAAATATTGAGATTATTTCATTATGAAAAAATCCCCAATGAAATAAAATTAAAACAGTTTGGACATTATTACCTTTTAATTTTTTGGTGCTATCCCATTTTTGGTTGTTATTTCATTTTGTTAAAATAAGTTAAATTTTTGGGCGCCATGCCATCCATTATTTAAGTACGTAAGAAACTAGTTGAAAAATGTGCTTCGGACAAAAATTTGATTTTGTTAAAATAAATCACTCGATTTTTATGATCATAATAATGAATAAAAAGCAAATTTTATGGATTTGAACAGCGAAATTTCTATTTCAGATGAAATGGCTCTGCGAAACACGATCAAAACCCTATTTCAATTTCCAACAAAGGGGTTATTTCATTATGAAACTTATTTTCAGCCTTTACTTCATTGAGGATTATTTCGTAGCACCTATTTTCCCTTAAAAAAAATTAATTTTTTAGATCCAATTTTATCACATTCACATTTTTGTGCAATTTCTGGTACTTTTTATTTCTCCGATTATGAGGCACTTTCTCATCGAAACTTTTATACTTCTTTCAATCTAGAATTTTAGAAATTTTCCCAGAATTTGCTGATAATCGAATTTGCGAGTTCTGTATTAACCATATTTCTTTATACAAAAAATGATGGCAATACAGAGTTTTAATCATTTTAAAACACGATTTACAAGCTCTATGAAAAATTTCACCATTATGGAGTTAAATCAACCAATTTTGTAGCGAAATTTAGCATTTAACTGAATTATTTGCTGATCTAATAGTTAAAATTTTTTGAAAATATCCAACAAAACGTCGCGTGCCACCTAAAGTCCACTCGCGTGCCACTACTGACACGCGTGTCATAGTTTTGCCAGCCCTGCCCTAGAGTATGTACCTTCGGGTGGACCTTATTTTTAAACTTGCTATTTAAGGCCGTCCCCCCACAGAAATGTGCCATTGGATATAAAAATACACCATGCAAAAAATTTAGGCGATCGGATGACGAGAACACGTGCCGCATCAGACCTGAAATTTGAAATACGATTTACAAGGCGAAAAAACACTTTTTTGGTTTTCTTTCAAAATACTGGCTGTTTAGTAACCGTATTTTTAGAAAATGTAAATAGAATTATAATCTAGACTGAATTACCTTTCTGGTAATGTACTAAAGTTCAAAAAGGTTGGAAAATATTTTAGTAATTTCAATTTCCTCAGACCATTATAGGGTTAAAATGAGATAAATTATGAAAATCGTAAAACATAAAATATCTTTTCAACAAATTTACAATGTTGTACCCTAGTTTCATTTCTAAGATCCACAGATATTCAGATATAAATTTTTGTCTCTCTTGGGTTATGATAACCTAGTCCCAGGTATGGCCAAAGATGGGACTTTTTTATAAATTTGCAAATCTCTAGTTTTGAGTTTTTAAAATTTTGTTCAACAAAAAATTACGCATAGGAATTTATTAAATACACCTTAGAGAATAATTCTACTGGAAAACGCATATATCTTAATAGTGACGGCGTTTTAAATTTGAAAATTTTGGAGAAAAGTGTGATTTTGGACAAATTTAGAGAATAGTATTAATTTTTGTGTTTTAGCTAGCTGTAACAAAATCACTATATTGGACCTAGACCCACCTTTTAGTATACCGATCGACTCAGAATCACTTTTTGTTTTGATTTATCGATGTCCGTCTGTCTCTCTGTCCATGCATTTTTGTGCGCATCTACAGATCGCAAATATTAAGACATATTGATGAAATTTGGTACACCGACCTATGTCAGCCCAAGAACGAGGCCTGTTGAGTTTGGTTAAAATCGGTCCATATTTACCTAGTGCCCATATAAGGGTCCCCCCAAAAATGTCTTGTTTACACGCTGCAGGTCGCAAATATGAAGATATTTCAAAGCAATTTGCTTCGTTTATTCACATGGTCCCAAAGACAAAGACTATATATAGACAAAGATTCTATATAGCATCGGTCCATATTTGGTCCTACCGCCCATATGGGCTATATTTCCGATTTTCTATTCTTTTATCATTTTATTTTTTTGACAAGAATTTCGGATCCAAACATTGATTGGGTTTTAACCAGACTGGTGTAGAGTATTATATAGTCGACATGCCCGACTTTAACTTTTTTACTCGTTTTTTAACTAATTTATAATAATACCAAAAAATGTGGTACATGCTATTTTGTATCGTTTCCGGGTCCACTAAAAGTGATCGGATTCGCTCCAAATTTTACTTATTTAATTTTTTAATATAAAGGAACAAAAACCTGGCCGGCGAACTGGAATCAAAACACTTTAAAATTTGGCCATTAATAAGAACACCTCTAATATAGATACATACTTGTATTAATTCACAAAAATCCATACCTATGACAATGTTTTTGGGTATAACTGAGAAACGAATCGAGATACCACCTTAAATTTTTATACAAATGTAGGAGAGAGTTTAACAATAATCAGGTTTATTTTTTCGAATTTTATATCTATATCTATAAATACTTGTAAAAAACCACTATTCGTTCGATAAACATTTGGGGTCACCTTTGTACAAAAATTGTTTTCGTACAAAGGCTTCGCCGGAACGAGCAATTATATTGTATGCCCTGCTATACCTTTGCTAACAAACGCATAATTCATTTGTTAGCTTTTGTTGTTTTTAATATTTTATGAAATAAAAAATACTAAAATTTCAAATATTTTTATGACAAATATTTTTGTTTGCATTTGAAAGGGAAAAGCCAAGAATTTTTAAAACTTGGTAGCATTTTTATAACTGCCCGGTTAAAAGAAATTAATATGGAGCTTAATATAGTCATACATAATCTAATATGATCTATATACAGTTTCATCCGAGAAATTGGCCCATGTAATTCTATCAGTTGAGTTATAAATGTACTAGTACAGATCTCAGATGATAAATATGTATTAATATTAGATATAATTGAATCCGAGAAATGGTGCGATATATTTGCATTAGATGATGCATTATTGTATTACAATGTATCATTTTTGATCTGAACTGACAAAATTACATAAAAGTCATATAGAATTGTATCCACATTTTTACCTGATATAATTGTATCAAATAGAAAATCCTTCCTTTTATCAGATACTATTATATCTGATCGAAAACTGGTTGTAATTATATTTGATTTAAATATAATTGTATCAGATTAGTTCTAAATTAATACAGTGTTATAAATTTATCCACTATCGTACACAATTATGTCGCGCCATTTCTCGGATACAATTTTATATGATGTAAATCTTAATATGGTGTCATATATAATTATAGCTTATTTGATAATTCCCCATATACAACCACATACAGCTTGATCCGAAAAATGGGTCATCTACATGTGTATAATTATATAAAATTTGATTCAGTTTGATCCGAGATTTGTCCATATCCAGGATATCATATTATATCTAATTCGATATAATAATATCTGATTTTATATAATTTTGTCTAATAGTAGGTATACTTTTTATGCATACCAGCTATTAAATTGATATATAAATTTGTATAGTTTGAACAATTTCAAAGACCCAAATTTTATAACATAAAATAAAAATTTAGTTGAATGCTTTTGTCTTTTTTTAACATGATTTTACATGCAAAAAAAATCACGTGAAAATTATTTGGCTATGGAGTAATTAACTCTTTAATTTGCAGACTACTAAATTTGATGTTGAACTATATATTAATTTCTACGAGATTATATAGAAAGTTATATAAAATTACAAGAATATATTTTTAGTATGACGACACATACAGTGTTATATAACTTAGTATCGAACCATATATAATCATATCGGTCACTACATATATTTTGATTAGTTTTATATGGCTTATGTAGTTATATATGGAGTCAGATTTGGGGAAATGTAATAACATCATTTACCATACAAAAAATTCGTTGAAAAAATAATATCAGATGTAGTTGTATATAATGATATGTGTCTTAACTCGTCAATTCCCATACCCTCGCTAAAGGTAGAAACATTTTTTTTTATTCTAAATAGTAAAAGTACGGCTAGTTTACCCTATAAAAACGTTTAAAATAAAAAAAATATTGCTAGCTATGTTTTTATAAGGGTGTCACCTATAGGTGACACTGTGCATAATTTATTAAATACTGTGAATTTTACACTTGAGTTAACAATAATTATAAAATTTTTTATTTGTTGTGGAATTTATACCAACATTTAATATGAAGGCCTATGTTGCATTTGGCAAACATTTTTCTAGTGCGTTAATGACAAAAACCCCAGCGACGTTGTGAGCAATCGTGCTCAATATGGTCCTCTTAACACCCTCCCAATCTAGTTTAATTTGAAACTCTCAACACCATGGTAACGCCACAATTGTTGTTCTTAGTTAGCTGCGTTCCGTATTTTTGCATATATGACAAAACGATTGCCCCACGGAATTCACAGTAAGTCCAGCTGTTATCGCATTTTCTTTTGATGAGCCATGCGTTCTGGCAAGCACCATCGTCCAAATGCAAAAAGAGGAAATTACCATTTTTCTCCACGTAAAGCTACTATCATAGAATAAACATTCTCATCAAAGCGGTCTGCACCACCCATATACATACTTATTATACATTTTTACAAGTGCTGGGCATTCAACTTGAATTTTCATTCTCTTTTTATTGATAACACCAATCCTATCCACTTTTGTGATTGGTGTCAGTCCGTGACAGTTAGAAGCAATGCTTGCGATGCTATTGTCATGCCATTTTGCTACAATTATTTTTTCAGAAGTCTTGTAATCTATCTCTCCTCTTGGCTTCTTTCGCATTACTTTAGCATTTGAAAGATTGCAATTTTTAAGGCGATTTTCTCTAATTGTTTCTGTTCAACCAATGTTATGCTCATGTAAGTAATAAGGTAGACCAGTAAAGAAATTGTCAAAGTACAGATTAAAAGGACCTAGTTACTGAGGTAGTCGTGAGTGAAGCTGTAAAATAACTGCGGCACCTAGGCCATACTCTAACTACAACTTCAAGCAACTCAAAATATTTACGAACCTTGGCAAATTTATCATTCTGAGGCAATGCGTTGCTATCACACAAATGTAAATATTGCTGTATTTTAAAAAAGCGATTTCGTCTTATGCTGCTGGATGCCATGTTCTCAATATAAACTCTTATTTCATTTTCGGTTACACTCAATGTATAGTTCGTCTGTAGATCATACAAATTGCTCATATCTGCTATGAGGCTTATTGAATCTTTGTTGTACAATAATTCAAAGTAATCAGTAACACTGATATCTTCCTGAAATGTGCCTAGAATATCTTGATCGCTGTTCCTTATACCGCGTGAAAAAAAACCGAAGTATTTTTTGACCACTTCTTTACAGTAAGTTCTTTTTTTTTCTTCTTCGGAGCAGGTTGCTGGTTTTAAATGTGTTTTGATACTTGTGCCGCGCCATGATCCACTTCTTCATCTTTTCTGTTGGGTCTGGTTTGCACTTCAACCTCTGAGTGCAATATTCGGCTAGGAAGGTGAATGAAATTGGCATCATTTCCATCTCCACTGTCTTCATCAGTAACCTCACCATCCTCAGGGGGAAATAATATGATGTCACCATACATAGGAACATACACATATATGTACAATACCCAGTGTCACCTGAAGGTGACACTTGAAAAACAGCCCATAATTTTGGCTAGAATATAATTAATTTTTTAAAAATACTTTCTCACATTGTTAGCCTGAATATCTAGGAGTATTTATAAAAAAAAAATAATTGTGATACTTACCTTTTTGGCATTTTTATAACAATTTATTTATCATAAAACACACCAGTATGTAAAAATCAAAAACACTGCTTAAAGATTTTTAAAAATCCCCTAGTTAATAAAATGCTAGCGTTTCCAAAATAAAATCAGATATAACACAGGGTATTGTCTACACCCAGGAAAAAGATTGGTTGGCTTTCGATCAAAACCATTAAAATGAATTTGCAAGGACTTTATTTTATTTGGAATTACCTATAATTGAATACTACATCAAAAGTATTTTACTAGGTATTAAAAATAGGGAAAATGAACTAAAAAACAATCCTTATAACAAATTATTGGTATCTCCAATCAATTTTAAAATTAGTATCAGTTTAGTAATTCTATGCAGTAGAAGCAGCCATTTATTTAGTGAATATACAAGAAAATTGGTGTTATCTATAACCTTTTTTAAAAAAATTTCAATAATCGAAAGTGGTAACTACAAATACGGGTATCCTAATCAAAATGACCTTAAATTCAAGTTTCTGTAGAACCAACCGAATTGTGGATTATATTGATAACACACACAACTATTAATTGGTATTGATAAACGAATTTTATACTGTATTAATAAAACACATAAATTCAAAATTAGTCATTAAAATTATTAAGTGTTTGTGGTGTAGTGGGTGAGAAGTTGGCCTAATACGCCGGATTTCCGGGTTCGAATCCCGGAAAAGACAAAAATTTAGATGTTTTTTTTTAATTAAAATAAAATATTCATATGAATAAACAGTAAATATGGCTAAGAAAATTTAAAGTAGTTGTGGTGCAGTGGATAAGAGTGTGAACTATTAACCTGAGTGGCCGGGTTCAATACCAGAAAATTCGAAAAAAGCTTTTTTTAATTTCAATGAAATTTTGTGGAACATAATAATATTTATGTGGAACATAATATTGAATTAGACAACCGAATATTGGCTTTCACGACGAAAAATATAATTTAATATAAAGATAGTTGTCGTAACCGCACGAATTCGATTGGCAACAAATTCGGTGGCCACAACTGAGACTGTTTTCTGTGTGTATGTATAAATAATATTTATATTTACCACTGATGTCTGTTTTCATGTTTAAAAACACCGTTAATCTTTGTAGGTGACATTGGGAATTGCCGGGTTAATGTGACTCCATTCATTGTCAGATATGACCCAATCACATTATATATGACAATATATAACTATTTTTACTCGGGAATATAATTTTATCTAAACTTAAACAATTACACTAAAATCGATATAATTATATGGGCACAATTCTCGGATCAAATTGTATGTGAATCAGATATGATTATATAAAATCGTTTTTACTCGGGTGCCTAATTTTTAAGAACTTTTAATTATATATAATCTTTTATGTAATTTATGTAGATATAATTATATCCGAAAAAAGAAAACATCTTGTTGTATTTGTAATTGAAATCACTTTCAATTACAATTACTTCCCGGGTAAAAATTTTAATATGATGTCTTATATAATTGTATCTGATTTGATAAGTTCCCATACACAACCGCATACAATTTAATCCGAAAAATGAGTCATCTTCATGTGTCTAATTATATCAAATTAGATATAATTAGATACAATTTCACCCGAGATTTGTCCACATCCAGGACATAAAATTATATATAATTTGACATAATAAATATATCTGATTTTATATAATTTAATCAGATAGTAGGTATTATTTTTACGAATAGAAGTTATGCTTAACAGTTATTAAGTTGACAATTGGCATTTCTGTAGTTTAAACAATTTTATAAAGGCCATAATTTTATAAAAATGCATTTGTACGTACCCGAGTAAAAAAGTGTATACAAAATTATATGTGAATTGATATATACGCAATATGTAACTGCCCTACGGGAAATTTTAACAAACTGTCACCGATCTGGCCACTTTATATGAAATAGACTGGTCACTTTTACATGGCGTTGTCATAGGAGGGGGAAATTGACCCCTTGTGACATGGCACAAGAGAAATCCTAGGACAGGTTACTGAACTCTCATAAAAAACAAAATTCAGGGACCTGTCCTGGGATTTGTCTTGTGACATGTCACAAGGGGTCAATTTTCCCCTCCTATGACAACGCCATGTAAAAGTGACCAGTCTATTTCATATAAAGGGGCCAGATCGGTGACAGTTTGTTAAAATTTCCCGTAGGGTGGATATAATTTCATCCGAAAAATGGTTATATTAAATTGTATCATATTGGATATAATTGTATTTACAAGGATAAAAAAATATCAAATGAAAAACTTATATCCGAATTTTGTCCAGATCAAATTGGATATAAGTTAATCCAATACGATATGATTAAATTTAAATGATAAAAAAAAACTTTGAATTGGAGGGCAGCAGGATTTCGGATCCTACACACTCAGGGGTGTAATGAAAATCGAAAACGAACAGTTTTTCAATCTAGAATAATTTGTTTCGCGAAAATCAATTTGGCTTCAAATTATTATTTATCGTTTTTTTTTTTTTGACGCCGGACATCTAAATTAGGAAATAAAATATAAATTGGTATTGTACATATCCTAAAATATTTACGATTGAAAATCAGATCGTTTTCGTTTTCGATATTCATCACATGCCTGACTGTCAGCCGAGGGCTACTGTTGATAATGAGTAACTATTAAAGACGTTAATGTATAAATCTGTTATTCTTTAAAGACTAGATAATTTTTTATCAAATATGGGAATTTTCTTTGGACTTTGAGTGGAGAAATACCACTCAAAACTTATCGGACCAGAACAAAATATATATATCGTTGGGGAGGTACTTGAAATACCTTTCCAATGATATGCAATATGCCTAGATTTATTAACCCATTACGAGCCGGGCCATGATTTTAAATGTTAATTTTTTTAAATTGGATTTTTTAAATTAAAAAAAAAACTTTTAGAAGTAAAAATGCTCAGAAAATATTAATTTAATGAAAAAATTGAGTAAAGCATATAAAAAATTGTTTTTGATCAAATATTACATTAATCTCGAATATATTAGTTAATCTCGAACATGGGTCTGATACTAACTAATATATCGTCTGCTTGCCTGCAAGAAGTGCTATGTTTTTGGTTTTAATTGGTTTTCAGGAAAGCGAAAAAACTGATTTATATTATCCTTTTAAGATATTTTATTGACATCATATGCCCTAATGATTCACGACCTTATTTATTACAATCATTATTAAGGCATATGATGTCAATGAAATATATTAAAAGGATAATATAAACCAGTTTTTTGCCCTCCTGAAAACCTGTTAAAGAACACATAACACTACTTGCAGGCAAGCCGACGATATTGTTATATAAAAAATAAAATTAAAAATATTTTTCGTATCTATTTATATATAAAATTTTTAACGGTTTTATCAATAATATATTCCTATATATACAATTTGCAATAAAGCAAATACTGATATATGATTTAATATGATTACATATGAGAAAATTTCTAAAAAAAATTCTAATATATCACCATATAAAAACATATAAGGTCGCACACAATATTTTATATTATCATATATTTTAATATTAAAAAATATATGTTATATATACTCTTTTTTACGCGGGTAAGCACAATTTTTTTAATATGAAATTATATATAAAAAATAACTTGAAAATTACACAGTACAAACAAAATAATAAAAATTTTATGCATCGGGATCGCGACATATGATTTCTAATACACTTTGGGACGCAGATCACGAATATGGCACTAGAATTTTAAAGTTAGCTATAGTTTAAGAAATATTTGCAAAATGTTTTTGTAAGAAAATTTAATTTTTTAAGAAACTTTTTGCAAAAAAAAATATAAAATTGAAAGTAATAACGCTATTTTTTTGCAACATTTTAAAATGATGTAATATGCCTTTTAATTTGATATATAGCACGTTTTGACAGCTGTGATAATATTCCCTATATACAGGGTGGCCCAAAAAGGACTGAAGGATTAAAAATAACTGTATTTTTTTTGTTTTTATTTTTTATTAATTTTTTTTTTATGTTTTTAAATATTTAATTCATGGAAATTTTTTACATCTAAGTGTGAAATATAACATCTCTCAAATGGTGTCCATTTTCTTGCAAACAAAAATTGGCTCTTTTAACCGCATTTTCCACTACTGCCCGTAGAGTTTCTGGTTCCAAGTTCCTTATTTCTGCTTGAATGTTCTGCTTAAGCTCTTGAATTGTTTGGGGTTTATTGATATACACAACTCCTTTCAAATAGCCCCACAAAAAAAAGTCTGGAGCAGTCAAATCTGGTGAACGTGGAGGCCAAGCAAAATCACAATTTCTGGAAATTATTCGTTCACCAAAAATGTTATGAAGAAGTTCCATTGGCGCTCTTGCTGTATGCGCAGTTGCTCCATCTTGCTGGAACCATATGTTTTGATCATTCTCAACATGTGGACGCAAAAAAATTTCTATCATAGTCCTATACAGAGCCCCGTTAACCGTTTCTGGTTGACCCTCCACATCTTCGAAAAAATATGGACCGATAATTTTATCAGCCATAACACCGCACCAAACAGTACATCTGGTGGGGTGTAATTCACGCTGATGTAATGCCCTAGGATTGTGAGTGCCCCAAAATCTACAATTTTGTTTGTTTACATAGCCATTTAAGTGGAAATGAGCTTCATCGCTCATTATAAGATTGTTTAAAAAGTTATCATTTTCTCTGGCGTACAGATCGACCTCTTCCTCTTCCTGGAAGATCTGACACTCTTCCATGTTCCTCAAAACGGGAGACTAAGTTCCTAATCATGTTGTGACTGGGTGCTGTTCGGACATTAAAATGACGACGATAATTTCGTTGAGTTGTAATAATTGACCTTCCAGAAGAATAAAAAAATTCAATGATTTTGACGCGTTCCTGCACATTATTAGGGTATTCAATCGATTAACCGTTACTCGATTAATCGAACAATTTTTCTCAAAAATTTTTACAATAATTTAAAATGTCCAAATTGCGAATAACGAATAATACGAATATTTCATAGGATTAATCGAAATTAGTAGAAAATTACAAAAATGTTTAAAAAATATAAATTTTTTATTAAAGCAAATGTGCTAAAATCTCAAAACTTTTTTAAAAATTGTGATAAATAATTTGCTGTAGACTTGTACCTATCAGGATTTCATTCTGGCCTAAAAAAATAATTAAGGGATGACCTTTTAGAATTTCTAGAAATATTTGTTAGCTTCAATTCAATAATAATTTCATGTTTTCAAGTAGGAGCGTTAATAAACATCCTAACTCCGAAAGAAGAAACAAAAACAACATAAATTTATTACAGTTTGCTTTGTCATCTTCCAAATTACTACTCTGTTTTTGTGACTTATCTAGTAAAGTAGTGGAATCTATTTATGTACAATAAATTTTTAATTATTTTTTACTTTTTAAACGTTGGTATAAAACGAAAGCATTAATAATTATTGTAATTAATGATTATTAGAATTATTAATTATAAATAATGCTTAGTGTATTAAAGTTTGTTTAATGAGCACTCTGAATTAAAAAAAAATTTTTTTATTAAATTTTAACAAAAAATATTTTTTAACCCCTTTTTGATTTGGCCATACACTACTTGTTGGACGTTTTTGGACTCCGCACCGCAAGGTTAATGATTTTATGAGCGACGCTTTAGGTATAAAAGACAAAATAAAGTCCAACGGAAAATTCTAAGTTATATTTTTCATCAAAAACTTTAATATTTGATACGTATTTGACATCCAACAAGGATGGGTTAGTAATGCCTAAAAAAGTTTATATTAAATAACATATAAAATCAACAATTGAAATTTCCGCACTCTATTTGAATTGTATGAAACTTGCTATAACTTGGAATACTTTGTATAGCTAAAATTGGTGTTCAATTTGGGGAAAATTATCAAATTTACTATAGACTTTCAGTACATATTTGGGTCTAACTTTTGTATTATTTTAGCTATGTGATTGGTTGATATATCACTTTAAAGCTTCTGAAAGCGTGCCTGAAGTTGGCCTGCAACTCATTTTTTAATTTGATAATTTCTGATTTATTAAAAAAAATTTAAATTTTTGAGAATTTTTCTACAATTAATTAATTGTTTCTATCCTTTTATAATTGAAGCCATGATTGAGCCACGTGAATAGTTACTATTTTGAAATGAACTTTAACCATTTATCGTTATCAAAGGTCTAAAGCCATTTTATCTTAATACGCGGTTAGAGATTCCTTTTCGTATCCTTTTAATATTTTTGTATTAGTTCTTAGTTTTTTATCAATGACTCTGTCAAATATCAGTTTGGTACTCCTTTTGGTTCCTGAGTTATAATATAGTATTAAATAAAAAAAAAACAGTTCGATTTTTCAGCATTTGTATGAAAAAGACCCAATAAGAGTGCCAGTATAAGATTTCGTAAAGGCAAAAATAAAGTAATGAGGAACAACATAAGCGTGTTCGTTTACTTACTACAAGTTACTACTTATACTACAGCTGCAAAATTTCAATATAAAAAGTAAACAAAACTTTGCAATTGTAGTAAAAGTAGTAAGAATTTCGACTAATCGAACACACCGCATATATATTATTTCAAAAATTTTAAACAATCCATTTTTCGATATACATATCACGATTTAAATCGCGGATTTCATTAAATTAAACTTTGAAAATTTTACGAAAAACGTCGCCGGAGTCTGAAAAGTCCTCAAAATTTTAATGAGATGATTACAAGGATTTAACTCAGAGATTACTTTTTAACAACAATACCAAAAGTTAATATTTCCTGAAAAGTTTTGAAATTATTTTCATTATTTTTAAATTTACTTTATTTATTAGAAGCTGATTTTTTATATTTCAGTTATAAATTTTAACTAAAAACTTCTAATATTTAAAAAATTCTTGTTTTTTAATTTTTTTTCGAAATGCTTCGCAGACCTCCTAGGATGCGATTAGGAACGCTCAGGGGTTCGTGATCAACATATGGAAAACTTTGTATAATTAAATTTTCATATCGGTTTTGGTATAGCTGTTGGAGTCAGATGTCGTTATTAACAAAAAGAATTACTGGCCAATTTTGCTTTGACACTACACCAACATTCCGTATTTTAAAGTTAAAACACTTTGCAGGTTGGGAGGAAGTGCAGGATCTAACGCTAGTCAATTACTCGCAGACATTCAAAAATTGAGTATTTTAAAAGAAATTATTTCAGGAACATAACTATATACTCTACGATATCAACATGTATACTCAGGATTTCCGAAAGACAGACTGGAATAAGTTCACTACGATCCTTTGGAAAGACCTAAAAAAGAACTCCACCATATCTTTCCGAATGAAATTTGGAGAATTTCAAGTGAAATTAATTGTGAATTCTATTTTGAATTTGTCAAATTTGATCTTAAATCTGAGCAAAAATAACGGTAATTAATTGTTTTCTTACAATATTGAGAACATTTTAAGAGAAATTTCTAAAATATAGTAGCATTTACCACTTCAAATTTAGAAAATTCCATTAGAAGTTCAGTTCTGCAATTTTAATGAAAAAAATTCAAAATAAAATTTAGTCTTTTTCCCAAAAGCACCGTAAGTGGTTTTTCACGTGGAAAAATTTTACTCAAACTTTAATTTTACTCAAATTTTAATTTAAATTATAAAAATTAACAATTTTTCAATTTTATATCAAAGACACAATCACAATATACAAAAAATGGGATTTTTCCCCAAGAAAAATAATAGTCTTGTACATTAAATTTGCGTGAAAACAATCTCTACTCAGTTTTCACGTGAAATTCATTGTCGTGGAAAATTATAATTTTTTTAAATGGAGGAGTATAACAATTTTTTCACGTGATATCCGAACAACTTACGGTGCTTTACTATCAAACAGTATTTTACTTTTAAAGTCGACTTTATATTTAAACGGCTTTGTTCATTTTGTGTATGAAAATCCTAAAGAAATATATACATTTTCAAATATTTTAATTGGTTGAAAATAAACTAACCAATCAGAATGCTCCAAAAATAAACTAGGTCAAAGCATGCTGCCACCCAAAATTTTAACTAAAGTCAACAAAAATATACATTTGGAAAATTTAAATAGTAAGGGCGTTTATTTTTATTTAAAAAATATTCAATTGTATTAAAAAATGCGAAATTTTAAAATGAAATTTCTTTTTGTAATTTAAATTATAAAAGTTTCAAACGAAATTGATCTACATACAATTTTGAAAATCTAATTTGAAATTTAGATCTTTTTAGTACATTTCTCCACAAACTTTGATTTTTTTATAATCAAAATGATCAGTTTTTAATTAATTTGTTAAAATATCTATTGAGATTTTTTAAATGACGACTGGTTAAATGAAAATAAGGAAAAAATTTTATATTTCATATTATTATTCATAACAAATTTGTATTTCTTTCGGTTTATCCTTTTTTCTCTCCTTTTTCCCTCTTTTTCCTTTTTTTCCTTTTTTTTCCTTTTTCGATTTCGCTGAGGGGGGGGGGGGGGGGGGAATTTCCCTATTCCCCCCCCCCCCCTGGAGCCGCGCATGAATTAATGTACGGAGTCTTATATTCTTCTTTAACTCATTGCGGTTGGTTCTCCCCGATTTGGATAAAATTTTAATGTATGAAAAAGTGGACAGAAAAAATAAAAATATTGACAAAATCTGATCTCACCCAGCAAAATCTTTCATTACCAAATAAGTGGTTACAAAATAGAAATTCATAGCTCCGCACAACTTATTTTTTGGCGTCTAAACTCATTATTTTTGTTTGGCGTGGTCGTTTTTATAAGTAGTCACGCTTACCCGCTCGCTTACGAAAAAATTAGAAATAAGTAGTTATAAGATTTTGAATAATAAGTGGTTACACACATGCTTACAAAAAGTTTTATTATAAGTGGTTATCCGATTGTTTACTTGATTCTTAAATATAAGGAGTTTGGCAAATACTATTAGCATAAGGAAATACATTCAGAAAAATTTAAGTTTTCTCTAGTGTGTAATTTTAGGACTCGCCATAAAAATTTAAACATAAAACATATAATAAATAAAAATGTATAAAATTTAACTGTGTAAAAAGTACTTATTTAAACTAATACGAGTAAGTCATTATTTTATATTTAGAAACAATGAATACAATAGGCCGTTATTAGAAAGTCATTATTTTATATTATAAAATAATGCAAAAGGTAATGATATATCATTTTTGGTAATGCAGATAGTAATGAGGTGTCATTACCAATATTTTGCTGGGCAATTATTAATTTTTTTATATTTATGAATTTCAGAAGAGTTATTGAATTTATTTTTGTTGTTTTTTTTTAATAAAATTAATAAAAATCCAATAAGTGCATGTATATTATTTTACAGAAAATTTTTTCGATTAATCGATTAATTTTAAAATTTTGTTCGATTAACCGGTTAAGAAAAAAACCCGAATAATTATTTGCACGATTAATCGATTAAAATAAAAAGCCGATTAATTGAATACCCTACTATATGCATTTAAGATTGAAATTTCTCTTTTTTCACGATTTCGTTAATAAATAATCTGCGATGAAAGGAATATCTAATATTTGAATTTGTAACTTTAGTAAACATCTCATGTTACCTAATTTATCAAAAAAATTTCGCTTTTTCTGTTTCAATTTATAGTAAATATTGACTAAACCTGAAAAAGACTGACTTTTTTAGTACCTAAAAATTAAGGAGTCTGTAACAAATCTTAAAATATAAAACCCAGATAAAACCATTCAGAAATATTAACATATGTTTTCCAATCAATTTCAACAAATTTTTAGATAATTGAAGTGCAAATTTTTAAAAAATAACGATTTTAAAATATGCATGTTCAAAAATGCATTTTATTTCCTTTTGCGATAGTAAATTCATATAAAATTTTTTGAAGTAAAAAGGATATAAAATGTGTATTTCAGATTGAATTTTCTGCAAATGTTGATGCAGAAGTTGTGATTCTTTTGATAAAAAGAATTTAGTGGAATATGAATTTACGTCGTATGTAAAAATTTTGCAAATCCGATTAAGGGATTTTACTAGATTTGCAAAATAGGAAAATAAATGAAGTTTTCACTTTAATTGCAGTTATATCCTAGATCCTTTATCTAATCAAAATAAATTGATATGTTTCCAAAAGCCCAAAGTCTATATTTTTAAACCATATTAAAAATTATCCATGGTTCAGTCAGGTGTATGAATAAATAATAAATTTTAACAAAAAAACTGTCTTTTTGCTAAAAGCTAAATTGGCAAATATTTCAAAAACTAGAGCTAATTTTGAAATTTGGTGTTCACAATCGTGATGTTCATCCTAAAATCTATGAGAATTGATATGTCGCATGCCCGATGCATTTTTGTGTTGTACTGTGTTATTTGTTTATGGAGCCTTATATGGTTCACAGAAAAAACTAAAAACGAATTCTAACAACGAAATTGATTATATCAATTAATATTTTAATTGATTTTGCACCTATCACTCAAATGATACTATTTACTACTAAAAATTGTATACGATTAATTGAAACAAATTTCGATTAAAGTAGTAATAATATCAATTAAAACATTAATTGAAAATAAAAAAGAAAAAAAAATAATATGAAATTGTAAAAAAGTGTGTGTATGTCATGTTTATATATTTGTAGCAATGCATGTGTGTTAGCTTTGTTTGTGAATTGCAAAGGTTTTGGTTCTTATACTAAAAATTTTCTATATATGCATACTAGGGCGGGTCGATTTAATAATCGCCCATGGCTCAGTGAAAATCGTATTCTAGGGATCAAAACAAGAAACTTTGCCGAAGGAACCATACCTCTAAAACGAATTCTACTACCCCCAACTGTTGACTTTTGTCCCGTAGGGTCAAGTTTTGAAAAATCCCACTTTGACCCATTTAGAGTGCCCCAATCGAGTCCAAATGTATGACCGACCCCCACTAACTTTGGAGGGCCGATCCACCCATGCCAGTGGCACACCCCCTGGAACTCCCCTGGGGGGTTCCCCATACAAACATTTTAAAAAATCACCATTTTTGGCACTTTATTTTATTATTTTTTATTTATTTTATTTATTTTTATTATTTTATTTATTTTTTCTCTTTAGAAATTTATTTAGTCAGAACATATGTAAATGAAAAAATTAATTTAACTTAGTAATAGAAAAGAAAATAAAAAAAATTACTGTTTGAAGTCTTTTTTGCTTTCAAGTCTGGGCATTTTTTCTTTTCTATTACTAAGTTAAATTAATTTTTTCATTTACATATGTTCTGACTAAATAAATTTCTAAGGAGAAAAAATAAATAAAATAATAAAAATAAATAAAATAAATAAAAAATAATAAAATAAAGTGCCAAAAATGGTGATTTTTTAAAATGTTTGTATGGGGAACCCCCCAGGGGAGTTCCAGGGGGTGTACCACTGGCATGGGTGGATCGGCCCTCCAAAGTTAGTGGGGGTCGGTCATACATTTGGACTCGATTGGGGCACTCTAAATGGGTCAAAGTGGGATTTTTCAAAACTTGACCCTACGGGACAAAAGTCAACAGTTAGGGGTAGTAGAATTCGTTTTAGAGGTATGGTTCCTTCGGCAAAGTTTCTTATTTTGATCCCTAGAATACGATTTTCCCTGAGCCATGGGCGATTTTTTTGCCTCCCCACAAATCGACCCAGCCTAATGCATACAGTTTAAGAAAAAAAAATTTGGGAATTATACAACACATAATTATGTAACAAATATTTTAAAAAATATTTAAAAGTCAATTAAAATATTAATTGATTCAATTAATTACTTGTTTAGAAACAATTTTTATTTTTAATATATATTTATTTAGATATTTAAGGTTAATAACACTGTGAGAAAAATGGTAGGGGTCAGTGATCGGGAAGGGTTCAAACTACCGGTGAAAGTTATATCGGTAAAAAAGAAGTTATACGTGTCCCGGTGTTTCGCTGGGTCACCTCTAGGAATCGAGATATGTCGATTTGACCTTTGGTGGTCTTTTTTTTGACATAATTCGAGAACCACTAGTCCGATTTTGCTCAAACAATTTTAAAAAATTTTTAAAAATAAATGTATGAAGAAAAAAATATTTTTTGCCTAAAATATTAAAAAAAGTAATAAACAAAAGGTTATTGATTTTTATGGGAGCGGTAACAAACATTTATTTTTACCGGCAAAACTGTTGAGTATATAGAAAAACGTTATATGAACAGATTAAAGGAATTGTAATTTTTAATTTTTTTAAAATTGTTTGAGCAAAATCGGGCTAGTGGTTCTCGAGTTATGTAAAAAAAAAGATATATCTCGATTCCTAGGGTTGACCCAGCGAAACGCCGGGACACGTATAACTTGTTTTTGACCGATATAACATTTCCCGTTGGTTTCATCCCATCCCGATTTTGACTGTCGCATAGTGTAATTTTTTCTGTGTTATGTTTGAAGTTAATTAATTCTTCATTTGCAGATAACTAAATTTGATGTTGAACTGTATATTAATTTGTATGGGGTAATATATAAAGTTATATAAAATTACAATACAATTAGGGTTTATGTCCCGGGATCCCTTTTTCCAATCCCGCAATCCCGGGAATTTCATGCGGGATTTCCCGGGATTTTTTTTATTCTTTTATAGAAGTTCTAGCGAGTATATATTGCAGTTTTGGAAGCTTTATTTAAATTTAAAGCATTAATTTTTTTGAAATCAATTTCAATGAAAATATTTAAAATAAAAAATACGATTTAAAATTTAATAAACTGAATTAGTACAATATAAAAAAAATATTATTTAGCCCAAATTGTTTTTGAATGTCAGCTGAATTTGGTTTAGTTACTAATAAAAATACTCGTACTTCAGAAAAATTGTTTTCTTTAAAAGGAAGATCTTTGTTCAAGTAAAGCAATATATACAACATTTCAACATTATTATTTCAGTTCCAAATATCTCCAAAAAGCCTGTGCATAAAAAATTTAAAATATTTTCGTATTTTCAGCTGATATAAGTAATTTGAGTGTTTTTTACTTCAAATAATTTCATTTAAATTTCAATTGCTACTCCTTTATTTTAATTGTATTTTTTAAAAATTATTTATGTTTTAAATAATGTATCAGATACTTTTTTATTTATGAGCGCTCCGAAATTGCTGGCTGGAAATTTATTTTTAAAAATTTCTAATCAAAAAATACCAATTAAAGTTAAAAAATTATTTAATATTCTATTTTTATAAAAAGATTTAAGCCAATTTACCTAAAAATTTGTGTGAAAAATACTCCCTTTTAAACTTTTTTTAAAAAATAATTCTAGACGAATTCTTCTGAAAATCTTCATAGAAACAAAATATCTGGAAATAGAAATTTTTGGATTCCATACTTAAGAAATGTTTAAGTAAAAAATCGATCTTGGTTCTGACTATAAAACTGATCCGACACAAGTTTGCACCCATGAACAATTCCAATATGTCCTAAAAGAAGAGATGGAAATAAAATACCACTTTGTCTTTATTAATTCGTTTAACCGTTTAAAACGCGAATTAATATTCAGTTATTTCTAAGAGTTTTTTTAAAATTAAGAAGGCCTTCCATATAAATATATTACCTCAATATTAATTCGCGATTTAAACTGTTAGACGAATTGATCTAGAAAAAGTGGAAGACATGGATATTTTATATTTAGCGCTGCTTTCAGAATATATTAAGTAGATTTTCTCATGGTTACAACCAAAAAATTAAATTTGTCGGACGGTGTTGTATTAGAAATCGAGTTTTTCCAATACAACGTATGTAGGATTTATTTATTTTCGAATGAGCGGGAATTCCCGGGATCCCGGGAAATTCAGAAAAAAATCCGGTTGTCCCGGGAAATGGAAAAGTCCGGGAAAAGAAAAACCCTAAATACAATATTTTTAGTATGACGTCACATACATTTTCATGTAACTTGGCATGGAACCATATATAACCATATCGGTCACTCCATATACAGTAGTCGCTCGGTTATATGAACTAATTCAAACAGAGCCTGTTCACTAAATGGAGAAGTTCACATAACCGAGAGAATATAAAATAAGTAATTCAAATGATTTTTATTACATTAAGTTTTTATTTTTAATAAGTTTTTTAATAAGTTTTTTAATAATTAATGTACATGAAAGTATTTGGTTATATTTTTTTGTACTTTTTTGCTTCAAGGGATTTCTGTAGTGCCTTGTCCCTGCCTTTTCGCAATGCCAAAATATTATTAATATCAGATATATTATTTTCACTACAAGCAATAACTTTATTGAATGCTTTGATTGCCTCCGTTGTGCTAATTTCAGCTGTTGTTACGATTCACTGCTCTTGATCATCATCTTCAAATTCGCTATATATATCTTCGCTAGCAATGTCTTGATTCCACGCCTGAATCTCTTCCCGTGAAAGCTGTTCACATAATAGAGATAGGCTGTGTTCACTCTTTAGAACCTCCTGTGTGTAAATTTTGTTGTTCACTATTCTGGAAGTTTACATAACTGGATATTCATATAACCGAGCGGCTACTGTATATTGATTAATTTTATAAATATGTAGGTGTACACTAGACCGTACCTCAAAAAAGTTCGCCATACACCCTCCAATATGATGTATTTTTGGAAGGCGATTTCAAAAAAAAATTTTTTTTCAATTTTTCGTTATAGCTTCGGCATTTAAAATCGGATTTTAAAGTGTGATATATCGAATTTTTTGCCTCGAGGAGACCAGTGTTTTGCTATAAAGGAAAAATCCAATTAAAAAAAATTTAAAAAGGCGTCCCCTACGTTCGGCAACCAATATATAAAAAAATTTCTACTGGGTTTAGCGAAAAACTTCCTTAGCAAAAGTTTAATGATTTTTTGCGAGCTTTAATTTTCTGACATTAGGGTGGTACATTAGGGTGGTAGCAACTGAGATTTGGTGGGTAACTACTAGAACGGGATACTTGAGGTCAAAATGTCCTGAGATCAAAACACTGGTCTCCTCGAGAAAAATACATCGATGTATCACACTTTAATATCCGACAGTAAATACCAAAGATATAATGAAAAATGTAAAATGGCGACCTCTACGTTCGGCAAAAAAAAATAAAAATTTTTTTTTGAAACCTCCTTGCAAAAATACTTTATATTGGGGGGTGTACGGCGCACTTTTTTTTTGCCTGTAAGGTGGTACGCTGTAGTTTACACTCTCAGAACTCAGAACAATTCCCGTTGAGGCAACCGAATTACGAGGTTGCAGCAACCGAGCCAATTCGGTTGGAAAAAATTCGGTTGCCCCAACGGAATTGTTCTGAGAGTGTATATGGAGTAACATTATATATATTTGTTCCTTTTACTCCTGCAAGGAGCATAGGGCCGCAACAAGATTATCCCAATACGTTCGATCTGATGCACGGTGTTTGATTTCATTCCAACGAAGGTGTAAGTTGGATATTTCGGTTTCAATTTGCCGTTTCCAGGTGTGTGCTGGTCTTCCTATACGTCGACTGCCTTGCGGGTTCCAGTCTATAGCTTGTTTAGCAATATCATAGGGTTGTTTACGTAATGTATGTCCAATCCAATTCCATTTGCGTTTGCGGATTTCAATTTGGATAGGTTGTTGACCTGTTTCTGACCAGAGTCGGCAATTTGAAATTGTTCTAGGCCAGAATATGTGTAGAATCTTCCTTAAGCATTTATTCACAAAAACTTGTATGGAATGTATGTCGCGAGGTGCTGCATTCCACGTCTCGCAACCATACAACAGTGTGGATTTTATATTGGAGTTGAATATCCTTAGCTTCGTCCTTCTTGATATATGTGAAGAGTTCCACACTGACTTGAGTTGGCCGAAAGCTTGCCGGGCTTTGTTTATACGGTTAGATATATCGGCTTTGGATCCGCCACTTTTGTCCAATATGCTTCCCAGGTAACAGAATGATTCTACTTCATCCAGCGATTGATTCTGAACGGTTAATGTTTGCTCGTTATTTACATTTACTCGCATTATTTTTGTTTTGCCGATATTTATTTTTAAGCCAACATGTGATGCAGTTTCCTGGACTAGTGATAACTTAGATTGCATGTCTGAAAAGGTGTGGGTAAGTAGACAAATGTCATCAGCATAGTCAGTCTGCCTTGGAGACCCCAATTAATTCTTCTTCTATGGGATGTTGCCTTATTCATTACTACGTCAAGCACACAGTTAAAAAGCAATGGTGATAATACACACCCTTGACGTACACCGGAGTTAATGTTTATTTTATTGCTTAGTTGTCCTTCGTGAAGAATTCGACAGGTAGCGTTTTCATATAGACCTTTAATAAGTCTTATTAGCTTGGTAGGTATACCTTTACATTCCAACGCGTCCCATATGGCTGCGTGATTTAGGGTGTCAAAAGCCTTCTCGAAGTCTATAAACGTTAGGTACAAAGGTGATCTCCATTCTACAGATTGCTCTATGATCACTCTTAAGCTGTTAATATGATCGACACAGGATTTATGAGCACGGAAACCGTCTTGTTCCTTTCTAAGCTCAGGAAGAAGAGAGCTTGACAGTCTTTTATTTAATATATGTGCGATCACCTTGTTGATCATACTCAAAAGCGTAATGCCTCTCCAATTTTTACAAGCTGTTAGGTCCCCTTTTTTTGGTAAATTCACAATAACACCTTCAGAAAGCTCCTCTGGGAGGAGCTCCGTACACCAGAACTGGTTTATAATAGGCGTGAGTAAATGGGCACTCGTTGTTGCGTCAATTTTCAACAACTCTGGGGATATATTGTCTACACCAGGCGATTTGTTGTTCTTTAATGCTCTTATTGCTGCGCAAATTTCAATAATATTGGGGCAATCGGTGGAGATATTTGTGTTTATAGTGTGTGATTCACAGTTGCATATTGTCTGCTGTGTTGGTAGAGACGGCGATAGCATAGTCGAATAGAACTCTTCCATTTGGGGACATATAATATTATCAATTTCCATATAAACAATTCGTTAAAAAAAATAATATCAGATGTAGTTGTATATAATGATATGTATCTCAATGTGATTCCATTCACAGCCAGATGTAGTTCAATCGCATTATAAATATATGACCCTATATAATTATTTTTACTCGGGTTTTAATTTGTAATTGAAAATTTTCAATTACAGTTACATGAAATGTTACATGTAATTGTGTAATTGTATGTGTAATTAACCCTGGAACACTAATCTTATTTTTTATACGTTAACGCTAATCATTAGTCGAATCGACTAACATATATATTACCAATTTTTTAAATATCTATATTTGAACCGCCAAAAAATCTAAACATGGTTGACAGTTGGTTTTATTTTAAATGTAAATACTAAAGGGCTGCGTGAGTGCAATTGGTTTGTTGTAGTCATTAAATCACATGGTGCTAGTATGTGTGCATTACGATTTAAACCACCCTGTTACGACTAGAAGACAAATCAAAACGTAAGCGAACTTAAGCATTAAACATGGCAACAAAAAAAACAATAAGTGATTGTAGTGACACACGATTGTTCGCTACCATAACATAGCAATTAGTACTTTGAACTAGTGTTTAAGTATCGCAATGAAT
Organism: Leucophora obtusa; assembly: GCA_949987735.1. Classification (NCBI taxonomy): domain Eukaryota; kingdom Metazoa; phylum Arthropoda; class Insecta; order Diptera; family Anthomyiidae; genus Leucophora; species Leucophora obtusa. Next base: position 179,433,453 of record OX465295.1, on the reverse strand, counting down.
GCTATGGATGCGATGGTGTGTTGTGTGGTATGTAGGTTTTATAAAACGAAAAAGTATAAATGTACACTCAGATAAAAAAGTTAGCAGTTAGTTAGTTGTTCTTTATTTTCAATTCAATGTTTGATTTACAATTTTTATATTATTATATAAAAAAGTTAGTAAAAAAAAAAATTAATAATGTTATTAATGCATAATAAATTATAAAAACAAAAAAAATAATTTATATTAATTCTTATTAATATAAATATATATAGCTTTTTGGCGATTTTTTTAATGTCGATGATTTTTTAATTTTGATGATATTTTCTAATTTTCGACGATTTCTTTAATTTTGCCGATTTTTCTAAATTTTGCTATTTTCAAAATTTTGGCGGTTTTTTATGATTTTTTCAAATTTTGACAATTTTTAAATTTAAGCGATTTATTTAATTTTGGCAATTTTTAAAATTTTTAACTTGGTTGGGAAACACTAACCGTAAAATACCGTTAACGATTCGAAACCCTTTCAACGAACTATTTTTAACCCTAAAATACCACTAACGAAGTAACTTAAAATACCGTTAACCTTAAAATAACCTAACGAAATAAATTAAAATACCGTTAACCCTAAAATAACTTAACGATATAACTTAAAATACCGATACCCTTAAAATAACCTAACGAAATTCTATAAAATAAAATTTACCAAATTCATTCCAAAAAAAAAAAAACATTTAAAAAGAATCGGTGGTATAATTAAACAATATTGAAAAATAAAATTAAAAATAAATAATATAATAAAACCAATACGTAGTAGAGTTTGCTAAAAACCCTACTCATGTTCCTTAATGTATTCGTCGCTTTAGAGATTTTTTTTTTTTGGTATCATTAGAGTATTTCACATATTAAATAGTTGAAATATTCATTACGATCAACTAAAGAATTTTTTGGGGGTAGACATTTGTCTATTTTAATTTTTTCATTATACCATTGGCCGATCATAATCGGCTTTTCATACCTACACAACACGAATGAAAACAAAACTCTCAACTAAAAGCATAACAAAAAAAAAATACTCCATTCATTAGCATGATAGCTTTCAACAGAGTATGTACGTATTTCGGTTACATACATCAGTGTTGCCAGTCTTTTCATACCTTATCCCCAATTTTTAATTTGCCATCCCAAAAAATGTCCAACTTTTATTTTATATAAAAATTTGTTTTCGTTAATTTTTTCGAAAAATTAGTGGAAAAATACCATATTCGTTTATTTTTTGCGGTAAGTTGTACACTCAGACTTAATAAATTTGTGCTTACAACAAATTATAAAAAAGAACAAATAAATTTAAATAACAGCAAAGAAAATTTGAACCAAAATTTTTCATTTTAAATATTTAATAATAAACAGACATTTAATAAATAACAGACATTTTGTTGTGTATGGTACTGCATTAAAAAGTTTTAGCATTTCAGCAGATGGATTAACTTTTGACAATTGAGTAACTTGTAAAGAATACATTTAATTTAAGAAGAACTTCTTATAACTCTTATTAAATTTAAATAACTTTAAAAATTTTAGAACCAAAACGAATTTGAATTTTCACCAAGAGGAATTATAGTTTCTAGGAACATTACCTTGCCAGACTCAAATTTTTGTAGCTAAAAATCATTCACTATTATCATCATTCTTAGAAAAAATATAAATATTTAGAATTATCAGGATTAAATTCATAAAAATATGAAAAAGCAATAATATATTTTATCCCCAAATGATCCCCTAAATTTCGTATCATCCCCAATAAATCCCCAGTTCTACAAACGGAAGTTTTTATCCCCATTGATGATACAATTCCCAATTTGGGGAAAAATCCCCCAAACTGGCAACACTGTTATACATAAGTTTTCAGTAACACTAAAACGATGGTGTTGATATTGTGTTGGTTGCTTAAGTTCACAATAATATGATGTGGTAATGTACCGTTGTCATCCGTGATAAACGATTCATGATGGGATTCGTCTCACTATCCATATGCTTTTTTGCCATCGTGTTTTTTTTTGTTGTTTGTACTGACTCAATCGTTATAAAAAATACAACCACACAACTTGTTATGGCTTGTAGGCTATCATGTGTCTTGAAATCTCATTTAAGATGAATCGTTCAGCCCTTTAGTAAATACACACTTTTGATGTATCAATGATGGGGAGCTGGAAAAATAACACTTTTGCACATATGGGTGCTCTAATACGTATATTGAAACTCTTAAATTTGTTAATAATTTTTAATCAAGAAAAAAGTTGATTTTGCAGTTCTCTGATGAGAACTGGGCCAGAGTCTAAATATTTTCAAAAAACTTTAAATAAACTATATTTCTAAGATATGTTTGTTTAATTTTTATTTTTAAATTTAAAATAAAAATTGTTTTTTCGACCTTTGTATTAAAAAATGTACACCCAGAAAACAGTCTCAGTTGTGGCCACCGAATTTCTTGCCAATCGAATTCGTACGGTTACGACAACTACCTTTATATTAAATTATATTTTTCGTCGTGAAAGCAAATATTCGGTTGTCTAATTCAATATTATATTCCACATAAATATTATTATGTTCCACAAAATTTTATTGAAATTAAAAAACTTTTTTTCAACTCTCCGGTATTGAACCCGGTCATTCTGATTAATAATCCACACTCTTACCCATTGCACCACAACTACTTTTAATTTTCTTAGCCATATTTACTTTTTATACTTAGAATATTTTATTTTTATTAAAAAAACAACATCTAAATTTTTGACTTTTCCGGTATTCGAACCCGGAAATCTGGCGTACTAGGCCAACCCCTCACCCACTAAACCACAAACACTTATTAATTTTAATGTCTAATTTTAAATTAAATTAAATTTATGTTTAGTTTGGAAAACAAATATAGCCTAAACTTCGTTTACCAATACCAATTAATAGTTGAGTGTGTTATCAATACAATCCACAATTCGGTTGGTTCTACAGAAACTCGACTTTAAGGTCTTATTTGATTAGGATACCCGTATTTGTAGGTACCACTTTCGAATATTGAAATTTTTTTAATAAAGGTGATAGATAACACCAATTTTCTTGTATATTCGGTAAATAAATGGCTGCTTCTACTGCATAGAATTACTAAACTGATACTAATTTTAAAATTGATTGGAGATACCAATAATTTGTTAAAAGGATTGTTTTTTAGTTTGCTTTTCCTATTTTTAATACCTAGTAAAATATTAATTATTAATATTATAATATTAATTATAAGTAACTCCAAATAAAATAACGTCCTGGCAAATTCATTTTAATAGTTCTGATCGAATTCCGACCAATCGTTTTGCTGGGTGTATTAATTATTGTTCGAGGTCAATTTCCTTATTATGAAAAAACATAATAAGAACTTTTTCAAAAACTCTACCATTTTGTTCCATCAGGATATTCCAAGGTTGTTTACCGAAACGAATAACGGTATCCAATTTTGTTTGTTTCGGTAACGGTAAAGGTAACGGTATACCGTTACCGAAACAGCAATACGGGTACGTACCGTTATAATAAATTATATTAAAAACATAAAAACAAACATTTGTGAAGCTTATATTTAATTTTAAGTATTAAAAACACTGATTACACTGTGAGACAAATGGTAGGGGTCAGTGATCGGGAAGGGTTCAAACTACCGAGGAAAGTTATATCGGTAAAAAAGAAGTTACACGTGTCCCGGCGTTTCGCTGGGTCAACCCTAGGAATCGAGATATATCGATTTGACCTTTGGTGGTCTTTTTTTTGACATAACTCGAGAACCACTAGTCCGATTTTGCTCAAACAATTTTAAAAAAATTAAAAATTACAATTCCTTTAATCTGTTCATATAACGTTTTTATATACTCAACAGTTTTGCCGGTAAAAATAAATGTATGAAGAAAAAAATATTTTTTGCCTAAAATATTAAAAAAGAGTAATAAACAAAAGGTTATTGATTTTTATGGTAGCGGTAACAAACATTAATTTTTACCTGCAAAACTATTGAGTATATAGAAAAACGTTATATGAACAGATTAAAGGAATTGTAATTTTTAATTTTTTTAAAATTGTTTGAGCAAAATCGGACTAGTGGTTCTCGAGTTATGTCAAAAAAAGATATATCTCGATTCCTAGGGTTGACCCAGCGAAACGCCGGGACACATATAACTTGTTTTTGACCGATATAACATTTCCCGTTGGTTTCATCCCATCCCGATTTTGACTGTCGCATAGTGTTATAAGCTGTAAATTCGATGTTGGTAGTTTTAATAAGTAAAAATATCTATAAATCTTTTTTGTAAAAAAAATCAAGATTAAAAAATAAAAAAGTTAAAAAATGTTCATTTTGATGTAAATTAATAAATATCGATAACTACCCAATAAAATAACGGTATATGGATTTCTTTTTTAGAGCTATTGATAACGGTAACGGTATTTTAGCGACAACGGTATTATAATGATAACGGTAACCAACCTTGATCTATTCTCCTAACAAAGACTTCACATAGCTATTGCTTTCAAAATATTCTACATCTTCAGGAACGAAAAGACGATCGTTTGGGAAATTTTTCAGTTCCAGTTTTTTAAACTATTTTTTCGCTTAAAAAAAGTGAATGACGTATAATTAAACTTTAAAATGTTAAAAATGATTTATGATTTTCAAATCTACGGAGGCTAAGTTTCATGTGATTATAATAATGGATTCAAAAAATTATAACTTTTTTAGCTTAGTTATCATTTTTACAATTTTACACTTTACCAATCTAAACTCTATAATGAACAGTATTCTGTATGAAAATTTCAAAACCAATGGAAATGCCCAATATGTTAAAAACAATCGAAATTTCAACGAAAGTTGTTAAGTTTTTTTTTTATATGTAAAACTCTGTTTTTTAACAATCAAAAACAGTTTTCATATAAAGGAATTATTAAAATTTTGGGTAAAGTTGTGATTTGTTTTTCAAATATTTTAGGACATATCCAATGGAATTTTGATACAAAATATTGTTTATTAAAGACAATACATAAGCCCACAATATACGAAAAGTATTAATGTAGAATATTACTACCACAAAAACTACCTAGTTTTTGTACAAAACTAGTTTTTGGTTGGTTTTTGTATAAGTTCATGTTATATTTATATCAAATTGAGATGTCAGTAGTTGAATTCGATAAAGTTGTTAATAAATAATTTGATTTATATTTCCTATTGGGTCTGTGATCTTGTTTAACTTTATTCTGTAAAGCTAAATTAATGATTGTATGATAACGGTTCTTAGGATAATGAATAAGTAGATTATTGTTTCTTCTTTGTTCTGAATGTAAATATGAAGTAAAAATCCAGTTGAAAAATAGATTTCAAAAGCTAAACATCTTCATAGAAGATCCCGCTTTGAAATTGATAAGAATAACCACATGTAAATTGTTGTTGCTAATGAACCAATTAATTTATTAATATTTATAATACGAACTAAAATGAATAAAATATCTAAATTGAAATAAAGTAAAACGTGTATTATTAACTTATATGCGTTTTGACAATTAAAATCTAGCAAGAGCCAAAAACCAAGTAGTTTTTCCTCAGTCTAAATGCAGTATTCAATTTGTGTGAAAGAAATTCTACCCAATTTTTAACAGAAATTGGCTATTGTGAAAATTATTTGTCTTTTGATGGAGCATAACAGTTTTCCTCATAAAAACCGAACAACTCTACGAAAAAATTCTATATTCAGAAAACATTCGGCAATCTGAATGCCGTTAATCCAAACATTATGTACGTCAGCTCTTTAAGTTGGTGCTTAAATCAGTGTCGTCTCAAAAAATTAAATATGAGAGCTCTCAATAACACTGCTCCACAACAAAAAGATGAATGTAATTGGAGTAGTTTTAGGTCGCTGAGTGGTGGGGGCCGCTGATTTCGCGATTTAAATTTTTTAAAGTTTTCAGCCGACTTTTTCAATAATAAATTTAGAATTTAGCAACTTAAGTTTTGGAAAGAAAACGCTTTACACAGTTTAAGCTTAATTCCGTGCCCTATTTTCCAAACTTAAGTGTTTATCAATATCTCAATAACTTTTCTAAATATAGGCGCTCAAAGTCAAAATTTCCAAATTTTTTAAGGTTTTTTAAAAAAAAAATTTAAATATAAGATAAAGTCCGATTTTAAATATCAAATCCAATTTGGAAAGAAAAAGGTCCAAAATTAATATATATATCATATTGCATTAACAAATTATGTGCACTTTTAGAGCCTTTTGTAATTAAATTTAGACTTAAAATGAACAAAAAATAATTTACTGTATTAAAATCTACTGTACTATTGCAGATTTTTTTTTTTTCTAAAAACATCTCATTTCATTCACTATTGATTTTTTTGCGGAATTATTGCGATTTGCAAAGTTTATATTTCTCCCAATATCTATATTGAGATAAATAGTGATGAAGGTTCAGAATAATTCAGTGACCACATATTATACTAAAAATTGGACTTTGGGAACATCTTGGAAAGCTATGCTGCCATATAAAATGTTTGATAAGTCGCGATTTTAACGTATAGGCCGCTATATATTAATATATTTTTTTATTGAAATATTTTCCTTTTAATTGCTTCCTTACTAAGGCAACACCATTATTGAGGTCGATTGTACATTCGGCGACTAAAGGCACTGAAATAGCAAAAAAAACCATAAAAACTTATATAAAACGCTAAGTAGGGGTTTAAATATCAAGATTAGCACATCGCATATATATCGTAAATATGGCCACAGGTCCTGTGCTTACATTTTAACACAAAAATTTCATATAAATCGAATTTGAACAATTTTTTATATAAAAAACTGAATGGACAACCGCCAAACTTTAAAGGCATTTAGCGAAGAATCTGTACCATTGATCGAAAAATAAAGTACGCCATTATAATCAGCATGTCCGATATATATATAATTGATGGTCAGATTTCTATTAATTTTTAAAAGCCAAGATTTTGTCATGCAGTGTTATTTATTTAGTATACCCAGGAAAAAGATTGATTGGCTTTCGATCAAAACCATTAAAATGAATTTGCCAGGATGTTATTTTATTTGGAATTACCTATAATTGAATACTACATCAAAAATATTTCACTAGGTATTAAAAATAGGGAAAATGAACTAAAAAACAATCCTTTTAACAAATTATTGGTATCTCCAATCAATTTTAAAATTAGTATCAGTTTAGTAATTCTATGCGGTAGAAGCAGCCATTTATTTAGTGAATATACAAGAAAATTGGTGTTATCTATAACCTTTTTTAAAAAAAATTCAATATTCGAAAGTGGTAACTACAAATACGGGTATCCTAATCAAATATGACCTTAAATTCAAGTTTCTGTAGAACCAACCGAATTGTGGATTGTATTGATAACACACACAACTATTAATTGGTATTGATAAACGAATTTTATACTGTATTAATAAAACATATAAATTCAAAATTAGTCATTAAAATTATTAAGGGTTTGTGGTTTAGTGGGTGAGGAGTTGGCCTAGTACGCCGGATTTCCGGGTTCGAATCCCGGAAAAGACAAAAAATTAGATGTTTTTTTTTTTTAATTAAAATAAAATATTCATATGTATAAACAGTAAATATGGCTAAGAAATTTAAAAGTAGTTGTGGTGCAGTGGGTAAAAGTGTGAACTATTAACCTGAAGGGCCGGGTTCAATACCAGAAAATTCAAAAAAGTTTTTTAATTTCAATAAAATTTTGTAGAACATAATAATATTTATGTGGAACATAATATTGAATTAGACAACCGAATATTGGCTTTCACGACGAAAAATATAATTTAATATAAAGATAGTTGTCGTAACCGCACGAATTCGATTGGCAACAAATTCGGTGGCCACAACTGAGACTGTTTTCTGTGTGTAATGAACACACAATAACGAAAAACACAAATTGTCAATTTTTCACCAGAAATATAATAGTCTTGTATATTAAATTTGCGGAACTTGCGCTTCAGTTTTACGTGAAGCTCATTATCGTAAAAAATCATTTTTTTATATGGGTAAGGAATTAGATGCAAATGCATTTTTTTCTTCGATAGTCTAAAACTAATATGGACTAAATATTTATCCGAATCATCAAATTTATAACAAAATGGCGTCGATTTGTAGTTGCATATTTTTGCATATTTTGACAAAAAAGCATGTTTTTTGCATATTTTGACTTCAAATTCATATTTTGTGCCTTTTTTATGCATTTCTTACCTTTGTTTGTGCATATTTTTTATTTTTAGGAACATTTCTTATTTTGTAGAAAAATATAAAAAACTGATACGTTTTCATATTTTGATTCAATCAAAATATTTTTTATATTCTTAATTCATATTTGTCCTTTTTTCGACGCATTTTTTAGCCGCATATTTTCTATTTTTAAGTGTATGAAATTCCTTGCCCCACACTTAAAATAATACGTCAGTAGAAAAATCTGCCAAACCGGTTTCAAATCGATTTGACTAATTTTTAACAACTTTTTGGTTGAAACACTGATTTAAGCAAATATTTTAGTTATCTTCATTTAACACCAGGCTTAGTAAAACTCTAATTGAAATCATAGTTTTGTTTTTAGCTACTGCTACAATTACAAAACATTTCGATAGCAGTAGCAAACATAACTGTGTAGTTTTGTTTTTAACAAAAAAGCGATTCATTGTTTTTGAATAGTTTTATTTTTCTTCTGCGAGCTTTTCTTACTGCTACAACCAGTAAACACAAACGGAGTTGTAGTTATAGCTACAAAACAAAAAGAAACAACACACAGAGTCATAGTTGTAGCTAAAAAACAAAAACCCACAATCGAGTTTTGTTTACTTGTTGTATGTATGTAGTTATTAAATAAAACCATGCGAGTCTTTGTGAGAGTTTTTCTGGTAGCTTTTTGGGAGTCTTTCTGGTAGTTTTTGTGTAGTTTTTTGCGAGTTTTTCGTTCTTGTGTTTTTTGTTAAAAGATAGGTAGACAAGTAAAATACAAAGGTGCTAATGGAAAAAAGGAAGTAATGTTATAATCATTGATTGTACATCTTTGTACAATTGAGTTCAATTATATAAAACGTAATGCAAATATGTAGAAAATGTTATAAGTTTTTGTAAATTAAATTGATAAAATCTTATATATAAAACAAACACAAAAATAAAAATTTGGATCATATTTAAAAAAAAATCTCCCGTGTTTTAAAATAGTGCTGGTAAATTTAAACTCTTAAAAATTTTTAAGAAAATGTTTACGACAGGCACGTAGCTAGGAATTTCTTTCGGGGGGAGTGGGGGGGCTTTTTAATTTTAAATAGACTAAATACACTAAAACTTTTAAAATAAAAATTCCAAAAATTTGCGAATTTTAAATTTCTAAAATGAAAATCAAAATTTAGGGAATTTTGTTTTTAACAAGTATTTGAATAGTTATTTGATCAATTCAAAATAAAAAAGAAATAAAAACCTAAATACCTACAACAAAAAATATTAAATACACTAAACTTGAAATCAAATGAGCAATTTCGCATTTTTTTTTTCTTAAAATTTTTCGGTGTTTGCAAATTTTATTAATAAATTAATATTTTATATGGCGTCTTATATGCAAAATTCGCAATTTGTCAAAAATAACTCTCTCAATAATTTTGTGATGGATTAACTGAATAAAAAATAACGTACAATAAAAAACAAAAATACAAACTTTATAACTAAATCCGATATTTCGCGTTCTTTAGTTTTTATGGTGTACGCAAATTTGATCGATATATTAATACCTTATATTCAAAACGCGCAATCGTGGAAAATTGTATATGCTTTAAAAAAATTAATTAAAAAACTTAATCAGCGATTTACATTCCGCAAACGAATATATTGATGCAAAAATATTCCTTTTTGCAAAATACATATATTTTTTTGCGAATTATTTTTGCAAACTAACCACTAACTTTTTTATAAGAAATGGGTATTATATTGTAGTTCCTAGATTATGAATTTAAAATAACCGCACTTAAAAAATTGCAAAATAATAGCGGAACGCAAAAAAAGTCTTTATGGTACAAAATATTTATTACAAAGCTCAGTCAGCGATTTTCATTCTAGAAGCTTATATATTGATGCACAATTTTTTTTCCAAACTAATTACAAAAAATAATGGCTAAATGCGAAAAAGTATGTTGTGATATTATTGTATGAGGGAACCAAATGTTCAGAAATATTCTTAATATAAAATTTTGTTATTTACATGTTAATCTTTATCAAAAATTTAAAATTTTACCAATTTTAAATACATTTATGTATATTTTTTTGTAGGAAAATAAAACTCCATAAAATTCAAAATACTATTCATTGTAGATTTTTTCAATAGAGAGTTGTAACTTTAGAACTCTTTACTCTATCATAAAGAGTTTTATTTAAAAGTTATGAAGTATTTTTTTCAAAAAAATACTTGTAGAGTATTATCAATAAAGTATTTTGAACTTTTCTGTTGTCTGATTACTAAGATTTGTATTAAGTTTTTTTTTTTGAGTGCATATTAAATATTTTAAGAAATAATAATAATTATACCAATTAAATTCATTTTCAACAGATTTTTTATTAAATAAATTAAAAGTTTATTTTAACATAACATTTGAATCAAAACATTAAACACAAAATTTTAGTCCTTAAGATAATAAAACAAAATAATTTATATTATATATTATATTTATATATTATTTAAATAAATAAAAATTCAAGTGCGCGCTCCTTAGGAGCCACAATAAATACACATGCATATGTACAAAAGCGATTTTTGGATTTTTGCTGCTCCAGTATACTTTATTTGTTATACGTACATAATCTAAGAAGTTTCTGGTGAAAATTTTAGCCAAAGTCGGTGAAGTCTTCCACTGGCGCAAACGGAACTTTCGGTCAAAATTAAAGAAAAAATAAAAAAAAACACTTTTTGAAATTTGTGAAAAAATTAAATTTTTGTCGTACACTAATAGTAGAAAAGGCTACTGAAAATTAGTTAAAAATAATCTTGCAGAAAAAACTGCTGAAATAAGCAGATTTTGATATGCTAAATACTCTAAGATAAGAACAGTAAAAATTGAATGTAAATAGCGGTCTATCCTGTTAAAGTAACAGAAATATTTTGTGAAAAAAGAAAAAATTGTGAACCGCTGTTTTTAAAAAGCTCGATTTTTATTTGCATTTAAGAAAAAAAATAATCTTTTAATTAAGTATTTTTTTTCCGCAGCATTTTCAACAAATTTTTAGTAGTTTTAGCTAAATTTTTACAGGCTTTTTTCTATTAGTGTATGAAACCAAAAAAATACGACTTGTTTCAATTTGATTAACTATGTTAAAACATAGGACAAAAATTATTTTTATGACAAATTTCAAATAATTTTTTTTAATTTGTTAATTTTGACCGAGAGTTCCAAACCTTCAGCAGTTTTTGCCGGTTGAATGCTTACCGATTTTGGCTTAAATTTTCGCCAGATGACGTATAAAAAATGAAGCATGTTGTTGCAGCGAAAACCCAGAAATCGGGTTTTAAAGAGCTAGTTTAATGTACATAATTATATTGCTAAGATACGCTGACTGTTGAAAGTTTGTTAAAGTTATATCACTTCATCATTGTGTGCAAACAGCTCTAAATCTGATATGCCTTCATCTAAAAAGCTTGGGTTAAGTTTTACCAATAGAATATTTTCCAAGGTTTCGGCACTAAGACGGTTTCGATTATCGGCAAGTATTAGTTTTAGTGCGGAAAATGCACGTTCGACAGAAACCTGCAATAAGTTACAAATATATGCACATTTAAGAAAAAACTAATTTCTGTTGAAAAATACAACAAAAAAGTTATATTTATATACGATCCATTAAGGTTGTCAAAAAATAAAACGTCTGTATTTTAACAGAATTATTTCTAATATTTGTAAATTTTGTTGAAACTAACAAAATCTTTTTGTGAAATATTGGTAGAACTGCTCAGATATTAAATCAAGTTTAGTAATTGAAGAAAAATTATTTGTAGTTTTACTGGCACAATATATTAATTTCAACAAATTTTATTTTAAGCCTAAAATTGGAAACAATTCTATTAAAAACAGACGTATTTATTGAGTGCATGTATGGAACCAATATATTTTTATCATATATGAACATTTTCACCCGGGAATTGTATTAAATAACGAAGAAATTCACAGTTAACCCGGTGTCTTCAAATGCAATAAATTATATGATATGAAATGTCAAAACCATTTGATTTATAACATATTCAATCGAATCAAAATCGAATCAATATAAATTAGACCAAATCATTAGCCGTTTTTTCTAATCACTTGGATTTAATAAATCCAAAAAGTATTTCTAAAAGTGCTCAACAGATGGGGTTAGATTCTCCCTATTTTAAAAAAATTTTCTGTCCGACACTTCTTTCACCCTAATTTTTAATAACGAATTCGATGATGAAGGATTTTACTTTAACTTTTAATTTTTAATTATATTTTATATAAAACAGCGATAAACAGTCTGCTTTTTCAGTTTTATCACTTCAATTTATATTTTTACATAATTGAAAAATTCCATTGCAATATTTAATATTCACTAATTGGATTTAATTAAATTACTTACTGTAGAGTGAAAAATTGCCATTTCTATTCGAGCTATTTCTCCATGTCCAAGATCGAAAATATGTATTTAGTGCGGTGTAGTTTTTTTTTTTTCTAAACATATTTCATAAAAAAAAAATTAATAAAAACCTTTTATTTGTTAGTTTTTAAATTTTTTTGTTTCTCTTTTAATTTTCGTTCTTATTTTTTTCTGTCATTAAATTAATAGGCTGTTTCATATATTTGTGCTTTTATTATGGATTTATTAAATCCAGCTTTTTTTTTGGATTTAATAAATCCACTTTTTGTATGAAAAATTCTAAATCCAGGTGATTAAAAAAAACGCTAATTATCTCACTTTATTCAATATCAAATCATTGATTTAAAATTATTTTAAATTATTCACTGATTCTTAAAATGAATAAATTCTTACTTCAAGCTCAGTGCATAAGTAATAAAACAAAAATTCTGAACGGAGATTTTAAACCACTGAACGGTAAAATGGTTCTAAATATGCAATAATATTTTTAATTTAAAATCGTCTTTATTTTTAACCATACGGTTTGTTTTTTTTGTATTTGAATACCCTACAAAATATTTTGTAGATTTTAAAAACAAACCAAATTAAAGCACGTCAAAAAGCTTTAAAGTGTTACAGAAAATGTATAAAAGGGTAAATTTTTACCTTCGAAATTACGTGCAAAAAACTTTACTAAATTTTTTTGAAAACTATACAAAATTAGTATAATCTTCAAAATTTACGAAAGATTTTAAATATCCCCAAAACATTTTTTAAATGCCCATAAAGATTCTCTGTCCCCAAGACCAACAAAAAATTCCCAAATTTAGAGACAAAACAACAAGTCTGGCCAGCTTGCTTATCATGTATGTATATTGCACATTTTTTATTATGTAGGCATTAAGTAGTTTTTCTTATATTTGATTTTAATGACTCCCATAAAACTCGCTCAATAACTCTCACAATAACTACCACTTTTTTTCTGTTGTGCTATGTTGTTATTGACTTGTGTGTGTAGCTTTTCTTTTATTTCAATAACTCGACTACAGAGTTTTTAATTATGATTTTTTTGAGCTATTGCTATTTCACAAAAGCTCTCGTTGTAGTTTTTGCTTTTTTTCAAAACAAAACTATTGCTACTGCTCTAAAAATAAAACTTGCATGTAGCAGTAGTTTTGTTTGAAAATAAAAACTCTTCGATTTTAAACTAGAGTTTATAGTTAAATTTCGTTGCTACTGCTACAATTGCCGTAGCAATTCTAACACTGTTTAACACAATACTAAAAATCCTTATGGTTTTGAGTGTTAATTTTCAAAACTATTTATAACTAATTTTTAAGAACCCATTCGTTAAATTTTACAAAATTTATTGTTAAAATATAATATTTTCATGTATCTGTTATTACTCGGTAGATGCCGCCACCAATGGTTCCGAAGTTTTAATGGCCCATATCTCGAAAACTAAGAGATATAGAGAAAAATTGATGAAAACCGAAGAATACCCCAGCGAAAAGGGGTGTCTCTATTCTGCACCTTGGCGGGGCCTTGGACCCTCGGAAATTTTTAATAAAAATTTTCCACTTCATAAAATGGCCCATATTTCGAAAACTAAGCGAGATAGAGCAAAACGGACAAAATGTTTGGTTCCTGGGAGTCAAAATGGAAGATTTTACTGTCGCAGAACCAGTTCTATAACTGGTTTTAGAACCTGTTCCAAAGCAACCTGTTCTAGTTTGCAGGAAAATATCCTGTTGCTTTTGGGGCAAACTCAAACAAAAATCACCGATGATAGAACATAAAGTAAAAAAGGTTACATGCAAGTACAAGTTGATCTCCAACCGGTTCTTTGCATCCGACAATTTCGCTGGGTAGATGAACAATACTTCAGTTCAATAGTTTCATCCAGCCAATCAGAAAATTTGTATACAAATTTCTCTGTAGAGCTCACTGTCTTCCATCTTACATCGAAAGATTTGACAACATCCTTAATTTTGGATAATTGCGACTTTTACAATTTATTTTTGTAAGTCTTTTCAATGAATTGCATTATTAAATTTACCCTTTAACTAAATTGAATTTCTGTATTTTTTTTTTAAATAAAATTGAATATAAAACTTTATGTTTAAGGACAATCGCCATGATGATCTAGTTATAACTGATATACGTTTTGGACAAAACTGTACTTATATTCATTATATTCTATCCATTAATCGATATAATTTACCTGATACTATATATTTAAACAGGTAATCTACACCCAAAAAAATACATAGTCGATGAACACTACTTTTTCAACTAGAACATAGGTGAAATAACCCTCACTATGTCATATTGGTTATGAAGTAGTGAAAGCCAACTATGTTTAATTCGAATATATAAATCAACTATTGAAGAAGTCGCTTGCAGCGATCCTGTAATGGAAATTTTAAAAATTTTGAATATAGTATAAAACCACTATTTCCCATATAAAAATGGTTGACAGGGTCTACAAATCTGTTTATATGGATCTCGTTTTTTTAAGTAAATACAAACGTTTAAATTTTTTATTTAAAGTATGCACATTTAATACATTATGTTGTGAATTAAAAATTACACTATGCGACAGTCAAAATCGGGATGGGATGAAACCAACGGGAAATGTTATATCGGTCAAAAACAAATTATACGTGTCCCGGCGTTTCGCTGGGTCACCCCTAGGAATCGAGATATATCTTTTTTTTTGACATAACTCGAGAACCTCTAGTCCGATTTCGCTCAAACAATTTTAAAAAAATTAAAAATTACAATTCCTTTAATCTGTTCATATAACGTTTTTCTATATACTCAACAGTTTTGCCGGTAAAAATAAATGTTTGTTACCGCTACCATAAAAATCAATAACCTTTTGTTTATTACTTTTTTTTAATATTTTAGGCAAAAAATATTTTTTTCTTCATACATTTATTTTTACCGGCAAAACTGTTGAGTATATAGAAAAACGTTATATGAACAGATTAAAGGAATTGTAATTTTTAATTTTTTTAAAATTGTTTGAGCAAAATCGGACTAGTGGTTCTCGAGTTATGTCAAAAAAAAGACCACCAAAGGGCAAATCGATATATCTCGATTCCTAGGGGTGACCCAGTGAAACGCCGGGACACGTATAACTTCTTTTTACCGATATAACTTTCCCCGGTAGTTTGAACCCTTCCCGATCACTGACCCCTACCATTTGTCTCACAGTGTTAGTATTAATACACTGAAAATATTATTACAGTAACTGACTGTAGTTTATTTAAAAAGTTATCCGTACATTTATTTTTAAATGATTATTCAGTTCAAATACAAAGAAATATATTTTTTAACTGTTTTTGTCGTTTATTTAAAAAATAAATTACATATGAATACGGATTTTCTGTTACAGTTAATATTTCCATTTAAAATATTTTGTTAAAAAAAGAATTCCTTTTCGGTTTCTAGGTCAGTTCAAAAAACGAAATAAACTAAATATCATTTATTCTTATGGATTTTGTAGTTAATTTTTTGAAATTTAAAAAACCAAAATAAATGAAAAATTATTATTTGTTAAGGATTTTGTAGTTTATTTGTTAACATTTAAAAATAAATGAAAATTTCTTTTGATTTAAATGAAAAGTCAGTTGACCGGTTTTCAAGTGATTTTTCATTTATTTTAAATTACATTTTCAGTTAATTTAAACTACAAACTATTTTGAGTGTATTATTGTTTATTGTCTTCTTCATTCCCCAAATTTAAATTTCCTTTATATATTTGATGAACACACATATATTTTGGAACTTTCAAAATGATCGGGTTCATTCCACCTTCAATATAAAAAATAAAGTTTATTATTTTATTTATTTTTTTAATTCAAAAGACAACAGATTAACTTATAAAACAATAATGAAACAGGATTTTTTTTATTTTGTTTATTTTAGATTACTTAATTTGTTTATCCAATTTTTGTTTGAAAGTTTATTGTTAATTTAAAAATATTTGAAATATCGTATCACAGGGTGACTAGAAAAAGAACTTTTTAAATTTTTACGTAGTTGTTAATAATTATGATAGTTGATTTATAAATAATACGAACGACTATGGATTTTGTTGACTATGCCACTTTGTAATTTTTTGGGTGTAGTTACCAGAGAAGCATCTAGTATAAATTCTTTTCTGAAGGTTTGGAATTTAATTTCCATAAATTTTATAATGGACAACGCAGGTCTCAAAATAAAGGGTTAATAGTACGGTTTGGGGTTCGGGAATTCCCGGGAGGGAAATATAAAAAAATATTTAATTATTTTTATTTAGAATAGGATTTTTCAATTTTAGTCATAAAAAACATTTTAAATACCAAAACAAAAATGTTAATGTTAAAATTTTTTAAAAGGGAATCAATTTCTTTGACACACAAAAAAGAAATTGATTCCTTTTTAAGTACTAAAGATTTTTCGCATAACCTATTCAAAATGTAAGTAGTAAAACCTAAAAATCTGGTAAAATGTTTAAAAGAAATATGAACAAAAAGTTTTGTTTCTTACAAATAATCGCCCTTTTTATCTAAATTTTTTGGGGCCGCTGTGGTGTAATGGTTAGCGCGTTGGACTGTTACAAGTAAGGTTGCGGGTTCGAGCCCCAACCAAGGCAACATCAATTTATGAAAAATAATAATATGCATGAGTTTTTTCTATCCCTCATACATATCACAGCGTCCTCCTTCAGTGTTCCCATAGCACTTAACCCCACCGAAGTAAAATTATATAACAGGGCTATGAACTAAAAAGCTTCAACAAAGTCCACTTTTCATCAGATGGCGCGCAACAACTGTTCTAAGATTCAACATCTCGCGCAATTGCAGTGTTGCCATATTTGAAGCCCTTCATCTTTCACCACTTTGCACTTCTCCTCTATCCCCTTTCCAAAGGAAGCCACACGTTATATAATAGGAAGAATTTCCTGAGTGTTGCTTCTCTTTAACAAAAAAAATGTTTATTTTAGTTAAAGACGACTTTAGTTAACATATTGGGTGGCAGTATACCTTGACTTGGTTTATATTTGGAGCATTCTGATTGGTTAATTTATTTTCAACCAATCAAAATATTTGAAAATATAAATATTTTTGTAGGGTTTTTCATACACAAAATGAACAAAACCGTATGATTAAAAATAAAGTCGACTTTAAATTTTAAATAATCCTTTATTAAGGGCCAATAATTTTATAAGTAACGTTTCCATTAATAAAATATTTTCAAGTAAATTTACTTTATTTAATTACACCTGCTTTCAAACTAATATATTATTTTATATTAAATAATAAAATGTCAGGAGTATGGAAATACTTTACAAAAAAGGACAGCGCAGTGCAATATTTGCCCTAAAAGACTAATGGTTAACGGAGGTAGTTTATCCGACATCTAAATTTAGTTCACAAAAAAAAATTGATATTCATGCAACTTTTTTTGAAGAAAATGAGCCAAATGTGATAAAGCGGTTTGTTTCCGACAGTCCAGTAGTGGGTGCTTTCTGCTGGAGTCATGCAATTTATTTGGCAGTGCTTAGAGTAATTTATGTGAAATCAAATGTTCAACATTCTGATATTTTTACTTTGAATTCTCACTATACAGACTGCATTTGTACTGAAATAGTGTTTTTTTTAACAAAAATTATTTATATAGGTGGTTTTCATTAACAATTTTGTTAAAAAATATTTCCCGGGATTCCCGGTATTCCCGGGAATCAAATTTTTTTATTCCCGTTTCCCGGGAAATAAAAAAGTCCGGGAAATCCCAAACCCTAGTTAATAGTTAAATATTGGGCAATATGTTAGCTGTGTTAATGTGTTATCTACTTATATGAATGTAATAGTAGTTAATGTAATTTTACTAATTCATTAAGTAGGTATATGGAAAGAGCAAGGTAGTCATATTATACATCAATGTATAGGGAATTGTACCTAGATTTTAAAAACTAAAAAATTTGAATGGGGGAAATGTTTTAGTAAATGAATGTTATTTTAGTTTGACTCAAGATCATAAATTAATATCACTTTCTGTTTAAATTATTTTCAAATCAAAGAAAGATGATACAATTTTTACAAGTAAATTACAAAGAATAAAAATTATTGAAAGAATTCGATAAGACCAGCAGCAAGGCAGAATGCGCATTTTCGGCCTTCGCTACAAAGCCATCATCAGTGCCTTTCGCCTTTGAGTGGGTTAATAATTTGATAATCGTCTACTTATGTGACTGTTGAAAGCAAATCGAATTTGTTATCAACTACTCAACTTGGACTAACATCAACGAAATTTAACAATGCTATTTTTATCCTTTCGTTATTATTACTCTTTTATGCTTTGAACCTTAATTCTTAAGATATCTCAGCTGATTCTATTCAACTCTGTGTATGATAAACACAGATTTTTGAATTACAACGAACCGTTAAATTTGAATTTAAATGTATGTTATTAAATTATATTTTTGCACCGTGTCAATGTGTTTAAGATGAATGGGGGAAATGTTTTAGTTGATCTGTTATTTAAGTAAATGAATGTTATTTTAGTTTGACTCAAGATCATAAATTAATATCACTTTCTGTTTAAATTATTTTCAAATCAAAGTAAGATGATACAATTTTTACAAGTAAATTACAAAGAATATCGAATTCTTATCGAATTCTTTCAATAATTTTTATTCTTTGTAATTTACTTGTAAAAATTGTATCATCTTTCTTTGATTTGAAAATAATTTAAACAGAAAGTGATATTAATTTATGATCTTGAGTCAAACTAAAATAACATTCATTTACTAAAAAATTTTTCAATAATTATCAAATTCATTAAAGACATTTTGAAAAAAGGTGAGAGAAATTATTCTGTTGAGTTTTTGTCCATAATATAAATTTTTAATTATGCAATAAAAACTTTATTAATTAATATCTTTTATTAAAATTTCACAGCTACATAGATTTTTTAATGCTTAATACAAGCTAACTAGAATTTTTAAGAAAATTGCAAAAGAAATCCCACAATTCCTAAAAAACTTCTGAAAATCCCCAAAAATGAGTTTTTTTAGTTTTTTTGGGAATATTTGTCATACCAATAAGGGGCGCAGGATTCCCTTCACACAAAATTTTTAAAATTTAAAATTTTTTAATCTAGCTTTGCGTTTGGATTAAATATGATATAAAACAGAAATTTATAAGAAATAGGTATATATCGGAAGTGCCTGGAGCCCACAGTGATTGAAATTTTCGAACACTTTTTACATAACAATATTACACATGAATAGCCTTTCAAAAAAGTATATATTACCTAACAATTATTTTTTATAAATAAAAAAGAATGAAAATACTTTTTTAGGTAAAAAATGGCAAAAAACGAATTTTAACTTTAAATGCATATTACTTTTTAATTACAAAAGGTTTTTTTAAAATTCTTTCTGTAGAATATTTATCAATTTGTTCGTAAATCATAAAAAATATTTTAAAAATCGGGAGAAATTTGAATCTTATATTTGCAAAATACTACACCAAGGTAGGTAAAAAATAACAAATTGCATGTCGCTAACTTTTTTGTACAACTGGACTAGTAAATTCCACTGATGAATTTTTTTTAATCGAGATAATATTAAGAATTCTGGATCGTTTTTAATTTTTGTAATACCCGAGGTGACCGACTTTGGGGACTTATGGCGTCCCTCCTGATACGTATTTTATTTTTCGACGTATATTCCGTATATATATAGGTCTTCTTTATGTGTGCAAAAGTGTGTAGAACGGTGTTATAACAGAAAAACGGCGTTGCATATAATTAGTAGTTCGAATACAGTGTCGCACAGTGGGAGATTTTGGGGACAAAAATGGAAATAATTCTGGATTTTCTAAACCGGTTTGTCCGATTGGAATAAAATTTCAGGTGGTAATTAAGGACTTGTGTTCAAGTTTAAGTTTTGAATTTGGGGTCCCCAAATCCAGAATTATTTCCATTTTTTTCCAAAATCTCGCAATGTGCGACACTGTATTCGAACTACTAATTATATGCAACGCCGATTTTTGTTATAACACCGTTCTACACACTTTTGCACACATGAAGAAGACCTATGTATATGTTAGACTGTCCCTTAAAAATAGATTTGTCATTACACCCCCCAGTTTTACTGGAAATGGTCCCAAATGGAAGAAATCGATTTTTTTTGGAAAACGTTAACCTGTGCCGATAGTTGGACGAAAATGGCCCATTTTGGAATAAAAGTGTATTACTATTAAAAATTCCCAAAATTCGAAATTGCGAAAAAAATTATTCTTTATTCCATTTATTCATTTAATGTAGTCAAAACGATTCAGACATGGAATTATGACTTCATCGGATATCATTAACCCACTTTAGCCTGGAATCCAAAATGACCCACAAATTTGATAACAATGCAAAAACGTTTTTTTCATTAATTTTAAAGATTTTGTAAAATGCCTAATTTGGAGATCTCGATTGCTATTTGTACCACACAGTAGTTGATATTTAAGAAAAAAATAAATTGGAAAAATGATAATTCGAGTTTGTGTTTGGAGCGACTGCTTTCCAGGACATTTTACAAAAATTGCTCATTTTGTCAAAAGCTAAACAAAATTTTAATGTTTTCATAAAATTTTACACAGTTTTCGGAAAAACAACACTTAAAATTGGTTTAAAAAATATTTAACCCTTAGTGGCCTGGGGTCAGAAAGGACCCATGAAACGTAATATTAATTATGACTACGAGATTGTAAAGCCATTAAATTGATAAAAAAAAGATATCAACTGGATAAAAATAATTATTTTATGTAATGTTATCCATATGGGGTTAATTTTTATACTTTGGCCAAAAACGCCCCACTAGGAAATTTACAGAATAACATCTTTCATTATTTTCGGAAAAATATCACTTTGAATGAATAACAAAAAAATGTTTTGCACTTGATAAAAATTATTATTTTGAGTAACTTGATCCATATAGGGTTAATGTTCTCACTTTTCACAAAAAAAAAGACGCACTAGAAAATTTGCAGATGGCATACAGCACTTCAATGCGAAAACATAAAATAATAATAAAAATAATTTTAGGTGCCAAAAATTATTGTACCTACTATCTATACAAATGGAAAGTCTATTGTTATCTTAAAGTTGTTGCACTATTAACTGGAGTAAAGCAAGATTATTCACGACATCAATGTGTTATGTTTGTTTGGGAGGGTCGCAAAAGATATTTACATTACACAGATTTCGAATGGGAGACGCGTTTAAATTTTGTGATAGGTGAATTTAATATAGGCAATATACCGTCGGTTGAACCTGATGATTTTTTTTATTACTCATACGTCACGTATAATTAGGGTTTTTCTTTTCCCGGACTATTTCATTTCCCGCGACAGCGTGATTTTTTCAAATTTCCCGGGATCCCGGGAATTCCCGCCCGTTAAAAAATACATAAATCTGACGTATGTTGTATTTGAAAAACTTAGAATTTTTTTGTTTAATTTTTCCCGTTTTTTTTTGCTTACTGGGGAAGCTTATAAAACTTTAAAAAAAAACTCGTTATTTTAAGTTAAGTGTGCTCCTTTACTTTTTGTGTAAAGTTCAATAAAATGAGAGTAAGCACAAAATCCTCTATCTAAATGACAAAATTACCCAAAAGTACGGGAACACACAAAATCACTTTTCTAACCCAAAACTATTTAAACCCAGCAAAATCTTTCATTACCAAATAAGTGGTTATATAATAGAAATTCATAGCTCCGCACAACTTATTTTTTGGCGTCTAAGCTCATTATTTTTGTTTGGCGAGGTCGTTTTTATAAGTAGTCACGCTTACCCGCTCGCTTACGAAAAAATGAGAAATAAGTAGTTATGAGATTTTGAATAATAAGTGGTTACACACATGCTTACAAAAAGTTGAATTATAAGTGGTTATCCGATTGCTTACTTGATTCTTAAAAATAAGGAGTTAAGCAAATACTATTAGCTTAAGAAAATACATTCAGAAAAATTTAAGTTTTTTCTAATGTGTAATTTTAGGACTCGTCATAAAAATTTAAACATAAAACATATTTACATATAATAAATAAAAATGTATAAAATTTAACTGTGTAAAAAGTATTTATTTAAAATATTACGAGTAAGTCATTATTTTATATTTAGAAACAATGAATACAATATGCCGTTATTAGGAAGTCATTATTTTATATTTTAAAATAATGCAGAAGGTAATGATATATCATTTTTGGTAATGCTGATAGTAATGAGGTGTCATTACCAATATTTTTCTGGGAAAGAAAAAAAATAAAATGCGTATCGTTTTAGTCTCAAAAATCGCACAGAAATACATATTTTTAGCATTTGAAAATTTTTTTTGACTTCGTTCAGTTAATTTTTATATATAGAAGTTTCATTTTGTGTATTTCTTTGTTTATTTAAAATTTATAATTTTCACAATGGTGTTATTTGTTTATCATTGCACCAGCTGTCCCTTTTACAATTTTTGTTAATAGTAAAAAGAAAAGTTAATATTGGACAGGTGCAGAATATTGTATAAAAATATCTTTAAGGGCCTAAGATTTTTAAAACTTGTTTAATATTACAGTTAAGAGTGGCTAATAACCATAAAGGAAAATTTTATTTCTAACGCAGTTCTAAACTAAATTATATATTTCAAGTCTAATTTGATTTCTAGGTGATTTCAATTTTCAAAAACTTCAGTTTTTCGTCAATATTTAAAATTTTCTGCAATCGGTTTGTGATATGGAGTTATTGTTTTACGTTTGTGATATGGAGTATATTGTTTTACCCATTTTCTGCCATGCATGGATTCCGTGCGAATTTTCTGAAAAAACGTGTCTTTAGAGATATGTTGGTAAAAAATGGGTTAAACATTTTAAATACTGTATCTCATAGTTTTGTTACTTAATTTTAACAGTGAAATTATGTTTTAATATTTTTTGGACTAATTTTTAATTTATTTCTGCGGTTTTCTTGTTCGATATTAGTTTTAAAAGGTCCAAGCAAAAAAAAAAAAATGGATGTAATGCTTTACAAACTACTTCTTTCACTACTTCACAAGTATCCATTAGTATATATTTACTGCTTTTTTAGAAGTTATTCTGAACAACTTCAAAAAATCACTTCTTTCACTGCTTCCAAAGTATCCGTTAGTATATTTTTACAGCTTTTTTTGAATTACTTCTGAACAACATCCTAAAAATCACTTAAGTATTCCTTCTAAAGTGTAATTGCTCTAAAAGTGATCGTAAAAAGTGATTTTCGTGTAATTTGGCATTTCCAAACAGAGGGACGCGGGTTTGATTCCCGGCGGGGCCAATATTTTTTTTTTTATTTTTTTTCCATTTTTTCGTTATTCTATTAATTTTTTTTTAATATTTATAATTAATTTGGTTAAATTCAATATATTTTTAATTTTTATACCCTACACCACTATGTGGTCAGGGTATTATAAGTTTGTGCTGATGTTTGTAACACCAAAAAATATTGGTCGTAGACCCACCTTATAGTATACCGATCGGTTCAGATTTTTTTTTTATTTCGATTTAACGATGTCCGTCTGTCCATGCAATCTTGTGCGCACTCTACAGGTCGCAAATATTAAGATATTTTGATGAAATTTGGTACGCAGACCTATGTTGGCCCAAGAACGAACAAGTTTGATTTTTGTGAACATCGGTCCATGTTTAGACCTAGTGCCCATATAAGGGTCCTACCAAAATTATACTGTTTATACGCTGCAGGTCGTAAATATTAAGATATTTTGATGAAATTTGGTACACAGACCTATATTGGCCCAATAACGTAGCCTATTGATTTTGGTGAACATCGGTCCATGTTTAGACCTAGTGCCCATATAAGGGTCCTACCAAAATTATACTGTTTATACGCTGCAGGTCGCAAATATTAAGATATTTCGATGAAATTTGGTACATAGACATATGTTTGCCCAAGGACGAAGCCTATTGATTTTGGTGAACATCGGTGCATGTTTAGAACTAGTACCCATATGAGGGTCCCCCCAAAATTGGCTTGGTTACAAACTGCAGGTCGCAAATATTAAGATATTTTAATGAAATTTGGTGCGCTGACTCACATTATAGAAAATTTTGACACAAGCCCCATTTTAACCCATTCGAATTTCGGATCCAAACAATACACCAGACTGGTGTAGGGTATTGTATAGTCGGCATGCCCGACTTTAACCTTTTTACTCGTTAAAAATATGTATATATAAAAAAAATGGTGAGAATTTGCTTTTTATGCACCTGTAAAAATAGTACTGAAAACAATATTGAATTGGAGTGCACGTTTTACACTTGTTTAAAAACTACTTTTATTAACTTCCGTATCAAAAAATAGCTTAGCGGTAGAGCGCTAGACTAGCAATCCTGAGGTCGTAAGTTCGATACCCGATGACGGCAATAAAAAACTTTTGTAAAATAAAAAAAATATAATTTTTTTTTCGAAGAATTTGTTTTTGAACTTTTAGTTGGTGAAAAAGACCTTTTTTGCACTCGTTCAAAAAGTACTGAAAAAAAGTTGAAGTTGGAGTACAACTCAATGTTAAAATCATTAGTGTTTATGTTAAAAAAGAAGTACTTCTACATCATCAATTATAGTGCTTTTTCTACTGCTTCGGCATCTCGTTTTTTGCTGGGGTTTTATTACAATTTTATATATTATCGGAAAGGTTAAATATTGAAAGTAAATTGCATCATTATTATTTTGATTTCCAATGGAGTGCGCCATTCCAATATGACCTTAGACTAATTTCAAGCGCAACAATACTTTCAAGCACGATGGTTCCAACGCGAAATGAAAGTAAAATTCCAGAGGATTTTGCAAAGTTAGCTCGGTTTTTTATTTTATGACCTTTTGAAATATCTGTGTGGCACGAAAGACCAAAAATGTTGCACATTTTTAGAGTTAGGAACTCTCTCGCGATCACGAAAAAGTTAAATTTCAACTGTTCTTTTCGGTTTTTTTATTTTATTCGGAATTACCAAACAAACCACTGACATAATATAATCTTATACTGATATAAAAATTATGAAAAATAGCAAAAAAAGGTACTCAAAATTAGTTAAAAGGGGCCCTGCACAGAAAGCTTTTGAAATTAGTAAATCCTTTTTGCTAAATATTAGTAAGATAAGTACAGCAAAAATGCAACTGTTTTAGTAATATTTGAGTTAAATTTCGTTTAATTGAATTGCAAATTTACCTTGCTAATATTGGCTAAAAAAATATTGCTGAATATTAGTAGAAAAAAAGTAGTAAAGATATTGTTATATATTCAAAAGTTAATTTATGTCTAAATTTAATTGAGTACGATAGACTAACACTCAGGCGATACCCCCTACTTATGCTAGTGCATTGTGTTAGAATTAAGAAAATATAAAAGATTTCGACAATTTTTAACACCAAACTGCTAATAACAAATAATATGAATAAAAAGTAACTGATGTGCGTCTTTGTGATGAGAACTTGATTAAAATAGACACATGTTTCAAGAGGCCATCAAATTAAAAACCGAGCTAGATTTGCAAAACACTTTGAATGTTTTGTTTTAGCAACAGTGTACTTTCATTTAGCGTTTGAAACATTGATTCTGACCGCGATGATCATTTTGCAGGATCTCCTAAAACCGCAGAATCTAGTTTTGTTAAATATACTGCAAGAAGCTTCTTGGGACAAATCCAAATTTATATATGTATGTTAGGGCGGGTCGATTTAATAATCGCCCATGGCTCAGTGAAAATCGTATTCTAGGGATCAAAATAAGAAACTTCGCCGAAGGAACCATACCTCTAAAACGAATTCTACTACTGTTGACTTTTGTCCCGTAGGGTCAAGTTTTGAAAAATCCCACTTTGACCCATTTAGAGTGCCCCAATCGAGTCCAAATGTTTGACCGACCCCTACTAACTTTAGAGGGCCGATCCACCCATGCCAGTGGCACACCCCCTGGAACTCCCCTGGGGGTTCCCCATACAAACCTAACTAACTCTCATCGAATTCGGTT
Source organism: Leucophora obtusa (assembly GCA_949987735.1). Lineage (NCBI taxonomy): Eukaryota > Metazoa > Arthropoda > Insecta > Diptera > Anthomyiidae > Leucophora > Leucophora obtusa. Next base: position 179,406,755 of record OX465295.1, on the reverse strand, counting down.
GTGTCTTTTAATAGCTCTAATAAAAATTTAAAAAGAATTTCTTTAAATAAATATGAAATAAATATGAGGTTATTTAAAACAAATGAATTGATTTCTTAATAAATTTTATTGTTTGTTTATGAAAAAAAAAAACCTATACTTTACAACTTAAAGGAATATAAATAAAAAACAAAGAACAATTTTTATTAAATATCAAAACATACAGCTTGCTTAACAAACAAAAATCAAGGCAAAGTAAAAATACAAAATATATAACAACAAAAACAATAATACCAACGCTAACTACTTAAAAACAATAGAACTAGCAAAGTAAATACATTGAGTACAATTAAAAAACAGTGAGACTTAAATTTAATAATGTCAGGAAATAAACGCAGTAAGAGAACCGCGCGTGAAGCCAATTTAAGCTCTTCGTCATCTATTTAACCACCAAAGCTTGTGTTCGCAGGCTCTAATATATCACCCACTCGTCTTTATAATTGGATAGACACACAATTTTCAAAACAAAGCGAGTTTATTAGTGAGCGATCGGGTGTTATTGAAACAATGATACAAGAAACTAAGAGCAGTATATTCATTGAAATTGAAAAGAGATTTAATGACTTAAAAACCGAAATAATAAATGATGTGAGAAAAGAAATTATGGAATTAAATAACAAAGTAAAAGAGTTAGATACAGTGAACAATGAAATTGTGCAGCTAAAGGCTGACGTTAAAAAACTTAACACAATAATATTAAAACAAGAAAACACGGTAGTTGCATCTGATTTACGTATAACTGGTATACCATATTATGGTAATGAGGATCTGCAACTAATATTTGATAAAATTTGTGACACGTTAAAAATTAATACACCATTTTTTAAATCAATTTTTCGTGTAAAAAACTTTAAAAACATTCGAAATGTTGATGACCCTCCTATTGTTGTAAAATTAAATTCACCATATGATAAAAACTTTTTTATAAAGACTGTTGCTGCCTTTCGGCGTAAATATAAATCGCCTTTATGTCTGCAGGATGCTGGTTTTCAAAGTAATGAACCATTTTATATCAACGAAAATCTTACACCGCATAATTATAAAATATTTAAAACTGCACTAAAATTAAAACAAGATCATTTATTGACTGCTGCTTATACTCAACGTGGTATTGTGTATGTTAAAAAACTTGTTGATGATGAGCCGCAACCAATTGAGATGCCAGATCAACTAAAGCAGTTTTTCTAATAGCTCGGATTGCCCTTAAACATTTACATACCCAAAAGCTTGCAATATATTTACTGACTTATAATAGAAACAATTTTCTTCATATATACTTTATAAATTTTTTACTCTACATAATTTATTTTTACAATTATTTTATTTATTTTTATATTCGTATTTATATTTGTGTTATTTTGGTTCCTTTTTTATTAACATTTATTCCAATGACACTCAAATGTGTTGCTTTTCAATCTGTAATATATGATCTGTGATATTAGTTATAGTTCCAAAGACAATGTGTTTAATATGATTAGAATTCTTGCCAAACAAAAATCCTCACTCAGCAAAGTCCATATAAATGCGCAAAGTCTCAACAATAAGATGGATGAGTTTAGGTACATTTTTGTGGACTCTGGAGTTGACGTTATCTGCGTTTCTGAAACCTGGTTCGATCCATCCATTAATGATGCCATATTTAATTTGCCTGGTTTCAAATTGTTTCGAGCCGACAGGAAAGCTCATGCAGGTGGTGTAGCAATTTATGTATGGTATTAATAGTTTCATGAAACTTAGATCAGAGCCCAATAGTCAAATTGAATACTTATTCTTGGAGATAATAACGAAGGACAAACAAAAATTACTTTTTGCCTGCGTATATAGACCAAATAGTGGTATTGATATCAACGATTTGCTAGGTAAAATAGAATCTTTATCGTTATTATATAATGATGTAATTATTGCTGGTGATTTCAATAGTAATCTGCTCATTGACAATTCACTTTCGGAGCCTATGCAAACGCTCGGCCTTCTGCTTATTAACACAACAATTCCAACACATTATCCAAATGGTACAAATAGTTTACTTGATGTATTCTTTGTTAATCATAATAACAAAATACTGCTCTATGATCAGATCTCCGCTCCTGTGTTTTCAAGGCATGACCTTATATTTACAGTATATAATGCTTATACTAACACTGACGATATTCATTATACATATCGTGATTTTCAAAATATTGACTGTGTGGCACTAAACCAGCGACTCGATAGCATTAACTGGAACTTAATTTACGACTTTGAACATGTCAATGATCAAATCGCTTTTATCCAAAATAATCTCCTTGAAGTATTTAATGAAACTGTTCCAGAAAAGACTAAGACTATCAAGGCAAAACAGCCTCCGTGGTTTAATTTAACTATAAAACGTTTAATTGATATGCGAGATTTAGCTTATAAAAAATGGAAAAGATATAAAACCCCTGAATTGCAATCTTTGTTTAAATCAGCTAGAAAAGAAGTTGTCAGTAATATTAATACGGCTAAATCCACGTATTATCAGCGAAAATTTTCATCAGCTATAGACAGCAAGAAAAAATGGAAAGAAATTCGTGAAATAGGAATTGGTAAAATAAGTGTTTGCACTGCTGGTTCTGACATTGATATTGATAATTTAAACAACCAATTTGTTGAAATTCAAGTGGAAAGGCCAATTGGAAATGAATATGAGAAAATCCATACAGTGCCTATTGAGAACTGTTTTTATTTCCGATGTGTTGATCAATCAGAAGTTCTCAAAAGCTTAACATCGATTAAGTCAAATGCTGTGGGTTTGGATGGAATAAATCCTAGATTTTTAAAACTTGTCACCCCTAAACTCCTGCCCTTCTTTACGTATATTTTTAATACAATATTAACCAAGTCAATTTACCCTGATATGTGGAAAGAATCGAAAATAATTCCGATTCCCAAGAACAACAGTGAGTTTAGACCAATTGCCATACTACCATTTTTGTCCAAAGTCATGGAAAATCTTATGCAGCATCAAATTAATGAGTTTTTAAAAGAGCGTAATCTTCTAACCGCAATACAGTCTGGTTTTAGAAAGGGACGAAGCTGCATTACAGTGCTAATCGAAGTAGTTGAGGAACTAAGATCCAAATTGGATAATGATATGGTATCTTTTCTTGTACTACTGGATCACAGCAAAGCTTTCGATACAGTTGATCACTCAATACTTCTAACAAAACTGCAAAAGCTTTTCCATTTTTCTAATTCTGCAATTAAACTTATTTCATCATATCTTTTAAACCGCAAACAAGTTGTCTCCTTGAATGGCTTAACTTCCAATGCTGTTGATGTTGTTAGAGGGGTCCCACAGGGCTCTATTCTTGGTCCACTCCTTTTCTGTATATACATTAATGATCTTCCTAATGCTCTGAATCACTGTGACATTCAAATGTATGCAGATGATGTACAGCTGTACTTAAGCACCAAAATGGAAGATTTGCGTCATTGCATTGAATGCATTAACTATGATTTGAATAAAATTCATAATTGGGCGACTGCAAATGGTTTGTGTATAAACCCAACAAAATCAAAATGTATATTCTTATCAAAAAATAATAGGAAAAGACTTGCAAATGATGATCTGTTGATGATAAATGACAATAAAATCGAACTTGTTCCATCATCAAAAAATCTGGGAATAACGTTTAATACTGAACTTTCTTGGAAAAATCATATTAACATTTCGGCTGGGAAAGTTCATGGAATGTTGAGAAACCTGTGGGCTGTTAAAGCCTCGACGCCCTTTGAAATACGGATGCTTCTGGCTAAAACATATTTAATACCTGTTCTACTATATGGGTGTGAAATATTTGCCAATTGTGACTGTATTGACTATTATCGACTTGAGGTCACGTACAACAACATAGCCAGATATGTATTTAATCGTGGTAGAAGGGATAGTATTTCATCATTTTCGTATCAGTTAAATAATATGTGTTTCAAAGATTTGTTAAAATATAAAAGTCTCATGATGATGCATAAGTTAATTTATATAAAGGAACCTGAATTTCTCTACAGAAAACTAACTTTTGCCAAATCTCCACGTGGAAGAAACCTGATTTCCCAAAAATATAAATATCTTTTGTCTACAAGACAATTTTTCAATTATACAATCGGTCTTTGGAATGATTTACCCTCATATGTTCAATTGCTTAGCAACACATTATGTTTTAAAAAGGAACTTTTAAATTTGTTTAAAATTAATTAAATATATTTATTTTATTATGTTTTTATGTTTATTTTGAATTTATATTTAACTATGTTTACTTTTAAATTTTAATTTAATTATAAATGCTATTGAATGACTAATATTAATATGAAAATTTGATTTGCTATCACTGTACTTTATAAGATTTATTCTTGTTGTGATAGCTATTGAAACAATAAATAAATAAACTAAACTAAACTAAACATTTTAAAAAATCACCATTTTTGGCACTTTATTTTATTATTTTTTATTTATTTTATTTATTTTTTCTCTTTAGAAATTTATTTAGTCAGAACATATGTAAATGAAAAAATTAATTTAACTTAGTAATAGAGAAGAAAATAAAAAAAATTACTGTTTGAAGTCTTTTTTGCTTTCAAGTCTGGGCAATTTCGCACGGCTCTCTAATGTCGTCACCATAACAGCCTCTACATTTTCCGGTATAACTCGTTTGGAAACGCTAGCTAGCAATTGAACGTGTCGTTCTGTTGCAGGTCGTAAAATAGGTTGTGTGGGTTTTTTAAGCCACCACAAGACACAGCTGCATGTCGTAAACTTACTTAAGCTAAATCGGTTACAGGTAGAATTGAGGATAAAATTATCATAAAGGATTTTCCAGAAGTAATAAAAGGCGCACTTGCTTAACAGAATTTGTGGTCAGATTAACGTTTAATTTACATGTAAGTACTTTATGGGCAGTTTTGACAACAAAATCGGTTACAGGTAGAATTGAGCATAAAATTATCATAAAGGATTTTCCAGAAGTAATAAAAGGCGCACTTGCTTAACAGAATTTGTAGTCAGATTAACGTTTAATTTACATGTAAGTACTTTATGGGCAGTTTTGACAACAAAATCGGTTACAGGTAGAATTGAAATTACCATTTCATTCTTATTACCTCGTCTCCTAGACCATATATAACGCAACAGTTTTTGTGAATGCATTAAGTCGTTGTGAAGAACTCGAAGTGTGAAGTGCTAATTTGAGATAAAAAAATATTAAAAAAAAAATCATTCCAAATCAAGAAGTTTACAATGAATCCACCATCCTCTACACCGCAAGATGAAGCAATAACAACATCAACAACTATCGAAAACCCAATGAGTCATATACCCAGGCATGATGTTACTGTTTTTGGTGTGTCTACTGATTTGACTGATCTTAATTTACCAACCCATCTGGATATCTTGAGATATTATTTTTACTTGAGCGAACAAAAAAAGTTGTCCTATAAAGCATTCAATATTCAAGTACAAGATAAGTTGATTGGAATTTGGGAAAAACTTGGTATGGAAATAATGCTGAAAAAAAGTGTATGTAATAAATTGAATAGATTGCTTGACAAATATCAAGAGCAAATCAAGAGAAGAAACAAACCCCAACAATTTACAGAGTATGTAAAATCTCTGGAAACAATTTTTTTCATTGGAATATGTAAATGCGATTTGAAGGCAGCTCCATGTGCATGCGGTTTGGTTCCCGAACGCCTCAAAGAGTTTATGCACGATCAACATAATCAGAGAAGTCTAACAATGGATGGATTTGCGATGGAAATTGAAGAGCAAGGAGCAACGTCTATGTCATCAATGCCAACATACCAAGATCCCGATGATTCAACATACGCACCGCCACCGGTTCAAGAAGATTTGCATATAAGCACAAGTTCACAATACACACAGAGATACGATTGTTTTAACTTTGCCTTGGTATGTGACAAATTTGGCGTGCCTGATAGAGTAGCATCAGCAATGGGAACAGCTCTTTTCCAAGATTTTAAAATGAAAGATATCCATGGCAAACCTCTCATCATGGATAAATCGAAAGTTCGCCGAGAAAAAGAGAAATGCAGACAAGAAGTGCTTCGCAAACGGTTAGATGATACCAATTTGTTAGCATTTTCATTCGATGGCAGAAAAGATGATACTTTAACGAGAGATACAATTGATGAGAAGTATCATACTAGAATGGTAAAAGAACCTCATCTTGTTATTTTGAGAGAACCGAATTCTGAATTGATTGGTTACGTAAGACTGGAACATGAAACCACTGAATACAAAACAACCAAATTAAATGATTTTTTCAACGATAAAAATATATCACTGGATGCATTAATTGGCATATGCACTGACGGTGAGCCAACAAACCCTGGCCCAAACGGTGGAATTATACGACGATTCGAATTGCTGTTAAAAAGACCATTGCATTGGTTCGTTTGCCTTCTACACTTCAACGAACTTCCGTTTCGGCATTTGTTTGAAGCTTTGGATAAATCAACCAGCACTGGACCAAGATCGGCAACCGGAAAATTGAGCCGTCAAATCGAAACTTGTGAAACTCTTCCGGTAAGTTATTGCTATCACTCATTTATTATAATTGTCAACCGTTTTTAATTGTTTTATTTTTATATATTTTCAGGTGGTGGACGGCTTTCAGAAAATTGAGTTGAAAAATATGCCCCCTGCTCCAGAAAAAATTGAATTTTCCACCGATTCCAAGTACTTATACGACATGGCCCATGCAATTTCTAGCGGCGTGGTTTCAGTGGATCTGGCAAACATCAAACCAGGGAAAATTGTACATTCTCGGTGGCTCACCAAGGCCGCTAGACTATTACGATTATATGTGACAACGGAAAATCCAGATGCAAATTTAAGAATACTGGTTGAATTTATAATTACATGTTATGTGCCAATGTACTTCAATATCAAGTATTACAGCTCTGTCGTGTACGGTAGTAGATTATTTTTCAAATTCATTAGTTGGTCAAGATTTCTAGAACCTCGTTTACGCAAAATTGTCAATAAAGTAATTACAGATAATTCATATTATGCGCATTCGGAAAATATCTTGTTATCAATGTTGTTTGATGATAGCAAAGAAAAGCGCGACTGTGCTATCAAGATAATTCTACGCTATCGAACCGATGTTGACGACCCAACGGGACTTAGAGCTTATAAAAAATCAGATATAAACTTTTATTGCACAAGTTGCACGGAAATGATCAATATGAATGACATAAATGACGTATTTGAACCACCATTCACGCGAAGCATTCCATACGATACTTTGAAAGAATATTTAAATCAAGTTGATCCACCGTTTAATGATCCAAAAATTCCATCACACATACAAGAAACAGAACGACACGTTCAATTGCTAGCTAGCGTTTCCAAACGAGTTATACCGGAAAATGTAGAGGCTGTTGTAATGGCGACGACATTAGAGAGCCGTGCGAAATTGCCCAGACTTGAAAGCAAAAAAGACTTCAAACAGTAATTTTTTATTTTTTCTTTTCTATTACTAAGTTAAATTAATTTTTTCATTTACATATGTTCTGACTAAATAAATTTCTAAGGAGAAAAAATAAATAAAATAATAAAAATAAATAAAAAATAATAAAATAAAGTGCCAAAAATGGTGATTTTTTAAAATGTTTGTATGGGGAACCCCCCAGGGGAGTTCCAGGGGGTGTGGCACTGGCATGAGTGGATCGGCCCTCCAAAGTTAGTGGGGGTCGGTCATACATTTGGACTCGATTGGGGCACTCTAAATGGGTCAAAGTGTGATTTTTCAAAACTTGACCCTATGGGACAAAAGTCAACAGTTGCGGGGTAGTAGAATTGGTTTTAGAGGTATGGTTCCTTCGGCAAAGTTTCTTATTTTGATCCCTAGAATACGATTTTCCCTGAGCGATGCCTCCCCACAAATCGACCCGGCCTAATGTATGTATTTAATTTACAGTCACTTTTAGAATAAATTTCTTGTTTCTCCTAAAGTACGCTTTTTCATGGACAGTTAATAATTTTAATTTTAAAAAAAATTATGAAAAGCCAACATTATAATGATTAACTTAGGGTGGAAAAAAATTGTAAAATGTCGAATTCTGCCAAATTATCACCCTATAGTAACAGCTTGTGCCTGCAAGCAGGAAACCTGTAATATTTAAGGAAAACCAAATGTTAATTTATCAATTTTATGTTTATCTTATAACAGATATGACGAAAACTATTAGTAGTAACAATAAAAAATAGTCACTTATCAATTAAAAGTTGGGAAAAATTTCTATTTCCTATTTGTAGTCACATTTTATAAATTTTTTTCTCAGTAAAAGAGAGGATTGCATTCTATTTATTTGCTAACCTCTTTGATTATGCCTAGCACACATGACTATTCAAGATTTTTACAAAAAAAAAACCCATAAACAAAACAGTTTCTACAGCCACCAAAAAGCTTAAAAAATTTTTTAGAAAGCAGTTTTCGCAATTGGATTTAGAGTCTATTTTATTTATGAAAACTTACACTCAGAAAAGAAACACTTTAAACTCACTTTAAATCCAGTACAAGGGACTTTAAAATTAAAAATTTTCATGTATGAAAACCAGCCGTATTGAAAAATATTTAATTTTAAAATTTACACTTTAATATGTAAATTATTAATGTTAGCACTTTGAATATTAAAGTGAAACTTTACATTTTAATATGCACATTCTCAAATACAATTTAAACACTTTTGATTTTAAAGTTCACACTTTTAACCCAATTTAAAAATGTTTGTATTTAAATTAAAAGTTAACACATTCAATCTTAAATTAAAAGCGTTAGCTTTTCTTTTAAGAGTGAACACTTTCAAATGCAATTTAAAAGTGTTCACTATAAACTTTAAAGGAAACAGATTATTTTAATTGTTTTTAATTCACATTTTTTTTTATATAGATTTAGATCGTCCACAGAATCTGCTACCACAATTATAAACGGCTGTACAGTCAATTTATTATAATAGTATTTACCGATAAGTTCTTTAATTCGTCTTGAGTAATCGCTAATTGTTGTTAACTGCAATACGAAGCCTTCATTAGCATCTTTAATGGTGGCTTTCTTTTTTGTATTTCCATCTGCACTAATTCTTGCTGAAGGCAGCAGAACTGAATTGAGAAGAATTGTAAAAATGTAGTCTTGACAATCTGAAAAAAAAATTATTTAGTGTTATTTTATTAATTTAACAAAAAACTCATAATTGTTACTCACCAATTTTTTTCATCGTTTTTCCTTTGTTCAGAAGATCTATTGATTGCTGATTCCGTATGTTGACATCGTAGTAGTTCACTATCTTGGTTTTAAAATTATCTCACTTTGTGTTTAAAAGATTATCTTTTTGTGGACAAATCAAATTGAAATCTAGATTAATCTAAAAAAATTATAAAAATTTGTATATCCTTGAATTTGTGTTAAAGTTCTTTTTAAATACCAGAAAAGGTGCTCTGAAGTCTTTTAAAATTGGCCACTCCTGCAAAAACTCAGAATTTGAGCGCTTTGCCAAATCCTTCTTCCGAAATGTAAATGTTTTTTGCCATTTGTCAATAACCTCATCCCAATTACTGGCATCTTTTTGAAGCGAAGTTTTTAAACATAACGACAGCGTTTCGTCAACTTCAAAATTTTCTTCCACTATTGGATCACGTAATTCACTCGAAAGAGATCTTTCCGCAGATGGACTACTCTTTCTAATCTTTGTCTTTAAGTTAAAATATTTGGAATAGAGCTTGCCTGAAGGGTTTTTTTTTTCTTTGGCGACGAATGTAGTAATAATCCTGAAAGAAATCAGTTTATAATATGTTCTTTTTAATATATCGTTTTTAATAATACCTGGGACTCTTTTTCTTTGGGAAATAAACAAATTATTTCTTCCACAATACTAGCAAAGTGTTCCGGTCTAAGCTTTGCCTTTGTTAACATGACATCTTCTAAAATTATCTTAATGAGGTCATCGCGTTGCTTATTCGTAAAACATGCCCTTTCCTCATAATATTGAATAAGTTGTTTTCCGGCTGAGTTATTCTTTATAAATGTTGAAAGGGGCTGCAATGCAGTGTATCATTAAATTTAATACAAAACTTTTTACTGTATATTCTTACCTGTGATCCAAATGCGTTTCTTATTGAATTATTTGAAGAACAAGGTGAATCGTTGAGACGGTTTTTTTCTAGCCAACCAACAACCTTCGAAGTCTGGCTCAACGTTTCGTCTTCTATTCCAAACTGAAAAAATAAGCTTGCTAAATTATAAACGTAGTAATATGGAAATGGGAATTGTATCTATGAACTTGCGTAACATCGCAAATAAGCTTCAAAATTAATATTATATTTACCTTTGACTTGCGCCAGAAAAACAACTTTTCTCTAAACTCCGCTCGAAGACCAATATTTCTTACTGCTTCCGCAATGTCTTCTTTTGACAAAAATTTTAGCTTCGAAAAGTTATTCCAGCATCTAAGGAACATTAATAATATTGCATAAGTGTTAAAATTGCCTAAGAATTTTTACTTACTTTTTAGGTCAAGAAAAAGTGTTTCCAGATGAAACTCCTTTAGCAGATTAAGGAGATCCGTATCTTCCTCAACACACGTGTACGTTAAATCACCCTGCTCATTAATTTGGATATCGTTGCCAAGAATTCGCAGCAAGTTACTTTCTTGTATAATTTTACCCTGACTGGTCATTCTTGTATCCTGTTCACTTTAAAGTCGAACTTTTAAAATAAACTTAAACGCTTTGAAAATAAAAATTTTTACGTTGCGTTTTAAAGTGTTCACGTTTAGTTCCAACAAAGACACTTTGAGTTTAAAAGTTAACACTTCTAATACAAAATGTACACTTTAAAAGTGAACTCTTTCAATAACATTAAAAACAAAAATTTTAACTTTTAAATTAAGAGTAAATACTTTAAAAACTTAAAATTAGCACTTTAACAAAATATTTTTTTAAAATAAACTTAAACACTTAAACATAAACTTAGCACTTTTACAAAATATATTTTTTTGTGCCCCCCATAAGAACCTATAGACTGAGGCACTTTAAATAAAATTTGAAAGTGTTCACATTTAATTTTAAAGCGCACTTTTTTTCTCAGTGAAAGAAACTTGGCCATTTAGTATTTGAATTCAACAAAAAATAAATATTTTATATTACATTTTTTAAAAAATGTTGTTGCTTTCGACGTATTTTGAACGTTTCAAAATATGTCAAATCATTTCGGGGGGGGCTCTAGCCAACAAGCCCCCCCCCCCCCCCCTAGCTACGTGCCTGGTCAGAACTAAGGTTAATTTTTTACATAAATATTTCTTAAATATGGAATCAAAAAATGTCTACATATTTTGTTTCTACGCAGATTTTCAGAAGTTTTGGTCTAGACTTTTAACATTTAGTCAAATTTGATTAACCTTTTTATAAAAATAGACACAAAAATGTAATTAAATTGTTTTTTTTTTAACTTCAATTGTTATTTTCTAAATAAAAATTTGTTATGCCACAACTACTTAAAAATAAATTATTTAATATTCACAGTTACATTTTAAATTAACATACATATAAAAAATCAAAAATAATTTAAAAAAGCATTTGATGCATTAGTTTAAAAATTAAAAAAATACAATTGAAATAAAGGAGTATCAATTTAAATTAAATTATTTGAAGTTAAAATTACTTATATCAATTAAAAATACAAAAATATTAATAATTTTCTAATTTTAATTCCGAGTTTTTTGGAGGTATTTAGAACTGAAATACTGATGTTGAAATATATGTATTGCTTTACTTGAACAAAGACAATAATTTTAAAGAACAAATTTTTTCCGAGGAACGAGAAATTTTGTTGGTAAACTTGGTAACGGCTGATAAAATTTGTTGTCGGTTTAACTAAACCAAATTCAACTTATATAAATAGTATTTTTTAGTACTAATTCTATTTATTGAATTTTAAATCGCATTTTTTAATTTTAAATATATTTTATTTAAATTAATTTTTAAAAAATCAATGACTTAAATTTAAATAAAGCTTCCAAAGTTGCAAAATCTAGCTAAAACTTTTGTAAAAGAATAAAAAAAATCCCGGGAAATCCCGCATGAAATTCCCGGGATTGCGGGATTGAAAAAAGGCCGGGAATTATGTCCCGGGAATTCCCTGGACGGGATTCCCGTGACATAAATCCTACGTAAAATCAATAAGGTTGCTATATCAGTCAAAGCATTTATAACACTGTGAGACAAATGGTAGGGGTCAGTGATCGGGAAGGGTTAAAACTACCGGGGAAAGTTATATCGGTAAAAAAGAAGTCATACGTATCCCGGCGTTTCGCTGGGTCAACCCTAGGAATCGAGATATATCGATTTGACCTAAATGTATGAAGAAAACAATATTTTTTGCCTAAAATATTAACAAAAAGTAATAAACAAAAGGTTATTGATTTTTATGGTAGCGGTAACAAACATTTATTTTTACCGGCAAAACTGTTGAGTATATAGAAAAACGTTATATGAACAGATTAAAGGAATTGTAATTTTTAATTTTTTCAAAATTGTTTGAGCAAAATCGGACGAGTAGTTCTCGAGTTATGTCAAAAAAAAAGATATATCTCGATTCCTAGGGTTGACCCAGCGAAACGCCGGGACACGTATAACTTGTTTTTGACCGATATAACATTTCCCGTTGGTTTCATCCCATCCCGATTTTGACTGTCGCATAGTGTAATTAACCACCTGTTAACCCATTTTTGCCCATTAATTGTTCTACCGAGAATTTTGCGGCTACACCCAGGAAAAAGATTGGTTTGAATTCGATCAAAACCATTAAAATGAATTTGCCAAGACGTTATTTTATTTACATTTGCCTATAATTGAATACTACACCAAAAATATTTTACTAGGTATTAAAAATAGGGAAAATGAACTAAAAAACAATCCTTTTAACAAATTATTGGTATCTCCAATCAATTTTAAAATTAGTATCAGTTTAGTAATTCTATGCAGTAGAAGCAGCCATTTATTTAGTGTATATACATGCACATTGGTGTTACCTATAACCTTTATTAAAAAAATTTCAATATTCGAAAGTGGTAACTACAAATACGGGTATCCTAATCAAATATGACATTAAATTCAAGTTTCTGTAGAACCAACCGAATTGTGGATTGTATTGATAACACATACAACCATTGATTGGTATTGGTAAACGAATTTTTTACTATATTTGTTTTCCAAGCAAAACATATAAATTCAAAATTAGACTTCAAAATTAATAAGTGTTTGTGGTGTAGTCGGTAGAAAGTTGGCCTAGTACGCCGGATTTCCGAGTTCAAATCCCGGAAAAGACAAAAATTTATATATTTTTTTTTTTAATTAAAATAAAATATTCATATGTATAAACAGTGAATATGGCTAAGAAAATTAAAAGTAGTTGTGGTGCAGAGGGTAAGAGTGCGGACTATTAACCTGAATAGCCGGGTTCAATACCAGAAAATTCAAAAAAAGTTTTTTAATTTCAATAAAATTTTGTGGAACATAATAATATTTATGTGGAACATAATATTGAATTAGATATCCGAATATTGGCTTTCAGGACGAAAAACATAATTTTATATAAAGATAGTTGTCGTAACCGCATAAATTCAGTTGGCAACAAACTCGGTGGCCACAACTGAGACTGTTTTCTGGGTGTACATTTGTGTGAAAAAAAATACATGTTACATTTTACAAAATTCGAAATTTGGTTTATACAGAAATTGAGTAATTTTTCGGAAGTAACGAAAACCTTTTGTAATTGTTTTAGAACAAACTATTATGAGCGAAAACTAAGAATTAATTTTTTCTAAAGTTTAATTATGTAAAAAAAATTTAAACAAAATTTTTTATACACATAAGTTGCATTTAAGACAAAAATCGTTTTTAGTTCTGATTATCAAAATATTCCTTTTACTGAATGGGGTTAAAAAATTATGGTTTTATTTTTTAAATATGTAGGTAGTAATATGCTAATGGAAGCTTTTCATCTCTCACCACCTTTTATCTGTCCTCTATCGTCTTTCCAAAGAAGGTACACACAGAGAATAAATCAGTTAGAAATCGACTAGAATTACCATGATTTTACCACTATGATATAATTTTAATTCCAATTAAGTAATATCAATTGTGTTAATAAAAACTTTTCGGTAATAAGAGAAAATTAGAAAGTGCAACTGAATCAATATTATTTTTTTTTACAAAATTCGGGCGTTCCAACCAATTAAGCCCAAAAATAAAATGTTTTAAATCTATTCGATAGTGCCAATTACTTTAAGAATTCTTATTAGTGCACTTTTTGCCATTTGCTAGCTACAGCAATTTAGACTTGGTTATAATATCCAAAATGCAGTGTATATAATTTACTTAGGTCTCTACTATTTATATAGAATGTTGGCCACATTTACCAATGTTAATAATACATCATTAGTATCTCCCTAGTTTTTCAGTTATGACAACCAAAATAAAATGGTTGAATCAACATTGGTCACCACAACTGATAATAAACGCAAATCAACAGTTTTGGAAATGGTAACAGATATGTTGGTTATTAAAAAAGATATATTGTATAAACGTCCAAATATCAATAAAAAAAAATAATAAATTGAAATATTAAAAAATTTTTTACAATAAATAAATCAAAAATTAAAACCGATATATAAGATATATAGTGCAAACCTAAAAATACAAATCAACAAATGTTAAAATTCATTGTGCAACCAGATTAAAGGTAAATAAAATGTTTTTAAAGAAAATATGAATAACTTTCTAAAATTTTCTTTTATTGATAGATACTTATTATCCAAAAGAGGATGAAAATGGATGGATTTTTAATTTGTTGCTACACCACGATTCTACAGAAAATTGGAAATATAAGAAAATGTATTAATATTAAAGTTTTTTATTAATGGTTACATTTTTTAATTTAATTAACATTTATTGAAATTAAAAAAATAAATAAAAATATTTGATTTTATTTAATTCGGTAGGAATTCATAAATAAATTCGGTTTTATCTACCGAAAATGCAGATTCTGTTGGGTTTACCAATATAATGTTTTCTAGTTCAGTAGGTATAACTGAAAATTTGGTATTCACAATAAAATAAACTAAGAACTGCAACCGAATAATGTGATAGTACATGTAACTACCAAAATTCGGTTGGCAACAAATTCGGTTGCCACAGCGAATCTGTTTTCTGTGTGTAGCATATTAATTAATGTAACAAATTTCTTGAGTTTTTCTTCCCTTTAAAAAAATAAAAAAAATGCAAAAGTAAGCATATCTGAAGAAAAACCTAAAATTTATTCTGAACCTTCACCACTACACTAAGAGAATTACCTGCATGATGTTAATGAATTTGTGCATAAAGCCAATGAAGTTTCACTTGAACTCGACCTTTGAAACTTTTTATTGAATTAAATGTTGTGACAAATATCATTTTAATTATTAAAAGTTTCATACACTCAATCAAAAAGTTTTATTAAATCGGGAAGAAATTTTTTATTTACTTTGTCAATAAAACTTCATTGGCTTACTGCAAAATTTCAAAAAAAAAACTCGTCCAGTAAAATTCCCTCTGTGTATTTTTCTTAATATACACCCAGGCAAAAGGTTGGTTGGAATTCGACCAAAACCATTAAAATTAATTTGCCAGGACATTAATTTATTTGCAGTTGTCTATAATTGAATACTACATCAAAAATATTTTACTAGGTATTAAAAATAGGGAAAATGAACTAAAAAACAATCCTTTTAACAAATTATTGGTATCTCCAATCAATTTTAAAATTAGTATCAGTTTAGTAATTTTATGCAGTAGAAGCAGCCATTTATTTAGTGTATATACAAGTAAATTGGTGTTATCTATAACCTTTATTAAAAAATTTTCAATATTCGAAAGTGATAACTACAAATACGGGCATTCTAATCAAATATGCCCTTAAAGTCGAGTTTCTGTAGAACCAACCGAATTGTGGATTGTATTGATAACACATACAACTATTGATTGGTATATTTGTTTTCCAAACAAAACATATAAATTCAAAATTAGACTTCAAAATTAATAAGTGTTTGTGGTGTAGTCGGTAGAGGGTTGGCCTAGTACGCCAGATTTCCGAGTTCAAAAATTTATGTTTTTTTTAATTAAAATAAAATATTCATATGTATAAACAGTAAATATGGCTAAGAAAATTAAAAGTAGTTGTGGTGCAGTGCAGTGCAGAAAATTCAATAAAAGTTTTTTAATTTCAATAAAATTTTGTTGAACATAATAATATTTATGTGGAACATAATATTGAATTAGACAACCGAATATTGGCTTTCACGACGAAAAATATAATTTAATATAAAGATAGTTGTCGCAACCGCACGAATTCGATTGGTAACAAATTCGGTGGCCACAACTGAGACTGTTTTCTGTGTGTATAGTTATGTTCAATGGTCCACAAACAAAAAATCTTTTAAATAGTTCAGATTTTAAAAATGCACTGATCCCTGTCGAATATAGGAAATGGATAGCTTTTGAAAATGTTACAAAGAACTTTCTTGGCAATAAAAGAGCTAAAAAGAGATATGACTCGACATGTCACTTAAAATACACTTCCTCCACAGCCCTTTATAATTTTTTACATCGAACATGGAGAACGATTTCACCAAGAAATAGCAGATATGGAATGCAGGTATAAAGAAAAAAATAAGACACATATTGTCAGAGTACTGTTGTTGCTTTGTCGCGAAATTGTCATATAAATGCCAAAATAAGCATCCAAAATTTCTTAATAATTAAATTTTATTTTAATAATTTATTGAATTTAATTAATTTTTTGCAAACGAAAATTTATTTTATGATTTCTTATGTACGTAATTTAATATTATGAGACGTGTAAATACATTTGTTAATACACAAAAGAAACGTATTTATGTATTCTTCTCTATATCAACATACAAGTTCAAATCCGGGAATCCGGACATGTGAGGGATTTTGATATAGGCGATAAAAAAATTACTATGTGGAATATGGGTGGTATGATTAATTTTTTTTTTATATAAATTTAAATTTTTTGCAAATACACTAATTGATTTAGAAAAAGTGAAATACACGTGTATTTTATATTTTGCTCCTCTTTCAGAATATACTCATTTTTGAATTGAATTTTGTAGAACAGTGTAATGAGTTGGCAGCACTGAAAGCCACACACACCAAAGTCAGATAGAAATCAATGTTAAGACGCTGCCACAAAAATATTATGGCGCTGTCGACAAATATGTTGCTAACTTCCACATTTTTCATGTTGGTCATTTTCCGGATTGCTTTCTGCGGCACCTTGGTTTTTAAACTGGCAGAGTTAAACTTATAATTAGTTAAGTTAATCTTTCAACTGTCAACTGTGATGTATATGTAAACGATAAAGATTAAAAAGTTGGATTAACTTTAATCAAGTAGATTAATTTCTCTGTCTAAATGCACTGTTAAGATGCAAGGCCAATAAAAATTAAATGTCACACAACAACAGATCAGTACACCCGGGTGCACGCAAAAAAAGTTAGCACTGAAGTCTGTTAAATGCGTTCTGATTCAATTGAATTAATTTTTCTGTTGCTTGGTCTTAAAGTTTAGGATTCAACTAATATTTTTTGTAAATCCAATTTAGCATGACAATTACTTTCACCCGTATTTGAACTAACTTTGCATGCTAATTTTTTAGTAATTTTTAAAAAATTTTCATCTAATTTAAACCACAAGTAAAATAGCTTGTATCTTGGAAACTAACAAAATGGACAAAAAAATCGTCAATCTGTACCTATAAGTAAATCCTTATGAACCACATATACTCCCAATAATAAACATTGGCCTGTCCAGGGTCAGATCCGGGAAGTCGAAATTTTAAATCTTATTTTACAAAAATTTGTAGTAAAATCAGATAAACTTTCTGCTGAATTCAGCTTAAATTTCCTATCTTATTTTACTAAAATTGTCTGTATATTTAGCAGTATGTAAAATTTATCTTACTTTAATTTAGCATACCATGATTTGCAACTTCATTGAAAATTCGGCTGGCGCAAATAAAGGTATAAATTTCATCTATTTCAGCAGATTTTTCAACTATTTGTACGGGCTTTTTTTATGAATGCAGTATAAATGTGGCTTAAATAGGCATACATACTTATAAACAATCTTGTCAGTTGCTGTCAATAAGGTCGGCATAAACGACTTAAAAGTTCGACATATAAATCGACTTTTCAAACGCTCTTTAAGACTACCAGTTAAAGTCAAATTTTGGCTTTCAAACTGAAGTTGATGTTATGTTTTAGCAATACTACGATAGAATATTCAAAAAAAATAAAAAAAAACATTTTTTTTGGATACTCATAAACATTTCAATACCCAAATGTACCCGGGCGCATTAGTAAATTGATTAACACTACCCGTTACCCCGCAAAAGATTTAATTTCAATACGTTATATGATTTAAAAAATTTTACTTCATGTCAAAAAAAAAATATTAAAAATTAATTTGACAGCGTAATATTTAAATATTTTAACAGTCTTTTTATTAAGCACTTTGGTGACTTTTTATTTTGAGTCATACTGACTTTGTTCTGTTTATGGACCAGAAGTGGAAAACTAACAGAAGTGTTGTTGTAATTCCCCAAGTGTGTGTATTTTATTGCAAGACAAAGAAAAGTGACAACAACTTGAGAGTTGTTTTGCAATGTTGTTCTTATTGTTGTTGAGTAATTGTGTACGAGTACTACTTGTGTACATACTTACCTACTTTGTAAGTATGTGTATTTGCATCCCAGCAAAATCTCAGCAATGAGCACTCGCTTATTACTAATATAAAATAATAAACAGTTGAATTAAGGTTTACTGAATAAAATTCAGTGTCAAACTCATTATATTTATTCAACAAGGTCGTTTATGTAAGTACTCATCCAGAAATTGCTAGTGGTACAAAAAATCAAGCACTGGCATACCACTGGGTAAATGCGGTGTTAAAAATAAATCACTGTCAGAATACTCATTTGGGACGCTTTGCCGGCGTTTCTAAAAAGCGTTTTGCCAGTTTTTGTTCTACAAAAATTTCGGTGGTTTAGAAAAAAAAAAACACTGGCAACGAATGAGCTGAGTGAAAATTCATTAATTTAATGAATTTTTTCATTATATATTTTCAACTAACCCGTAAGATATGCTATAATTTTTATAAGGGTTTTGAATTTACTAATTACTAAAATAGATATATGTTTCAGTAATGAACGCTAGGGTTGCAAACTGAAATTACAAAACCCATTCACTGTTAGAGCAATGATTTTGCAAAAATGATGCTATTTGAAAGTTTTACATTTTTGTCACCTATAGCCGTAACTTTATCGCCATTTAGGGAGCTTAAGACGAACACATTTTTAACTTTTTTTGATAGCATAATCTTCAAAAAGGTAATCACTTTGATGGGGCCTTAAGGACCTAGAAAATTCGAACGTCTTGCCATTTGAAGAACCTTAATATCCATGTAAAAATCAAGTTAAACTAATTTTATCTAATGAAGTCTTCAAAAAATTTTAATTTTTTCCCTTTTTTCATCAATTTTCGCCAATAACTCGTGTTTAGTTTACCATATTGTATTTCACATTTTAAATGGACATAAAAATCAATTTAAAGAGAAAAGTAGTAGCGTGCAAGCCTGTGCCAAAATCTTCCAGCCCAGATGTTCTACCTTCTATAACTGCTCCGACTTTTTCCCCAACAAGTGATTCAAGTGATGAACCCCCATATAATCCCAAACCATCTGGGACAAATCAGCCTATTTTAATAAATCAAAATCAGCTTAATTCCATATTTTCTAAATTGGAATTGACACATTATAAATCAGAAGAGCTGGATTCGTTTTTGAAATCAAATAATCTTTTGGCAGCAGGTATGAAAGCCACAACTTATCGAAGTCGGCAGGTGACACTCCAAAGTTTATTCGTTGTGTATGATGAAAAAACTTCTGCATATTGCACGGATCTCGTCAAATTGATGGACGCAATGGAAATAAAATATGGAGCAGATGGCTGGAGACTATTTATTGATACTTCAAAACTAAGTTTGAAAGCGGTTTTACTGCATAAAACAGGATAGACACGATACGACTGGTTCTACAACATTTAGCCGGATAGAAAAATAATTTTTAAATACACGGTCAGACAGCTTCTACAATATGCCATTTGTAAAAGTATTTTGAAGGAGAAGCATATATTTTTGTGCGGACTAAAGTGAAAAACGTGATGTCAACTTAAAAAAATATTACGAACAAAAACATTATTTTTCGCGACATCGCCATATAAAGGTAATATGGCGATGTAGAAAATCATTACCAGATATATGGTTATGTAACTACATACTTGGTAATGGTAACTAGTTACTTTTATTATTACATTTCTTATTACCTTTATATGGCGATGTCGCGAAGAGTAACGAGTTACACACCAGCATACGAAAAATCAAAAAATATGTCGTTACCTATGTGCTTACCAGTATTGACTAAAATAATGATTCTAAAAATAGATTTTCAAAAAAATGAGTTTTGTAAAAAAAAAATAATTTTTAATGTAAAAATTTTTTTATAAAATTTTCTCGTGTGGGGATCGAACTTGGGACTCCCGATTGCTAGTCAATAGCTCTATCATCTGAGCTATATCGACATGAAATGTTTGATAAATAAAAACATAATTAAATTGCTGCGCACAAGTCAGCTTTCTCGCCAACATACAGAAAATCAAAAAATATGTGGTTATATCCATATATCATTACCAGTGCTGAAAAAATGTTGAGTTTAAAAATAGATTTCAAAAAAATTTAGAACATTATTTTATTTTTTAAATAATAATAAAAATAAGTCATTATTGTTAATATATTATTTTTTGCTTTGAAATAATGAAAAAAGTAAGTATTTATTAGTAACTATTATATATTTTATATATTTTAAAATAATGCAGAAAGTAAGTGCGTATCATTACTGGTAGTCCAAATAATAATGATATGTCATTACCGTTTCTACACTTGGTAGAAAAGTAAAGTCTTATTTTTTTTTCTGCATTTTTGGCAGTGATTCACCAACACTTTGTACTCTGATAAAATTTTGTACATAGTATTAATGAATTTGTTCATTAATCCAATGATTTTTTCATTAAAAAGTCCTCAAAGAACGCGTTCATTAAATCAATGAAACGTATTCATGAAATGAATACTAATTCAAAACGAGTAAAAAGGTTAAAGTCGGGCATGCCGACTATACAATACCCTACACCAGTCTGGGTAAAAGCCAACTAATGTTTGGATCCCAAAATTCGAATGGGTTAAAATGGGGCTCGTGTCAAAATTTTATATAATGTGAGTCAGCGCACCAAATTTCATTAAAATATCTTAATATTTGCGACCTGCAATTTGTAACCAAGCCAATTTTGGGGGGACCCTTATTTGGGCACTAGTTCTAAACATGGACCGATGTTCAGTAAAATCAATAGGCTTCGTCCTTTGGCCACCATAGGTCTATGTACCAAATTTCATCAAAATATCTTAATATTTGCGACCTGCAGCGTATAAACAGTATAATTTTGGTAGGACCCTTATATGGGCACTAGGTCTAAACATGGACCGATGTTCACCAAAAACAATAGGCTGCGTTATTGGGCTAACATAGGTCTGTGTACCAAATTTCATCAAAATATCTTAATATTTGCGACCTGAAGCGTATAAACAGTATAATTTTGGTAGGACCCTTATATGGGCACTAGGTCTAAACATGGACCGATGTTCACCAAAATCAATGGGCTGCGTTATTGGGCCAATATAGGTCTGTGTACCAAATTTCATCAAAATATCTTAATATTAGCGACCTGCAGCGTATAAACAGTATAATTTTGGTAGGACCCTTATATGGGCACTAGGTCTAAACATGGACCGATATTCACCACAATCAATAGGCTGCGTTATTGGGCCAATATAGGTCTGTGTACCAAATTTCATCAAAATATCTTAATATTTTTCTATAAATTTTTGTATCCTAAAGAATTTACTTTTTCGATTTTCATTTCTGAATGATTAAATACCTAAAACCTATTTCGAAGAATCGAATGAATTCTTAATGCACCTAATGCAATCATCAATTTCTTTTGATTCGATTGTCAATCAATCTGTTAATTCGAAAATATTCTTATGACATTACAAGTTGGAATAGACCTGTAAATAACTTTTAAATAACATTCGTTTTAAAACGAAGTCAAGTACGATATTCAGGGACTTGCACTCACAGAAATGAACCTGTAAAAATAGCAGAAACAGCTACTAAAAATTAAGCAAAAATGGCCTTACAAAAGAAACTGCTGAGATTGGCAGATTTTTTTTTTATATATTTTTTATATTTAACTTTAAGATCATTAAAAATAACAAATTATACTCTAAAATCTGCACAGAATATTAATATTAGTAGAGTAAAAATAGCAAAAATAAAATGTTATAGCTACAAAATTTTTGTTAGTTTTTAGTTGAATGAAAATAGCAGTCTATCCCGCTAAAATCAACGGAAATGGTTGCTAAAAATAGTAAACTGCTGATTTCAGAAGACTATATTTTATTTGTATTAAAAAAATAGAAAAAAAAATTTTCTATATTTAAAGTTTTTGGTGATTTTTAGTCCACTATTATTATTTATTACTATTTTTAGCAGGGTAAGTTGTTATTTTATTGTTATTTATTTATTCAAATATAACTAAAATTTTGTATATGTATTTAACAGTTTGGTTTTTGCTGTTCCTATCTTACTAATATTTTACAAAAGTAATCTGTTAGAATTTTTTTATCCAACGTAATTTTTAACTAATTTTTATTAGTTTTAACTAAAACTCTTAATTTTTTATGAGTTTTTATTTGTTAATTTATAATGATAAAAAAAATTAAATGAAAAAAATTGTTGGTACTATAGAGGTCAAAAAAGAACTATTTTTTAAGCTGGTTAGTACTATTTTAAAAATCCCATTTATCATCCCTGGGCTATATTAAATATATGTATGTGCTTTTTATGCGATTTGGACACACGATTTACCCACACGATTTACCGGAGACCAATATGCATGCCACGAATGGAAACACAGAGAACACAGCAGGTTAGAAATGCCCAATATTACTCGTAAACCTCTGGTGCCGAAAAAAAGCTATTGCTAGCTTCACTGCATATTAAATTTGGAATTGTTAAAAATTTCTTCAAAACTGTCGCCGAAAGCGATACAGTTTTCTTGTGTTTGAAATTAATTTACCCGAGGCTCAGCGAAAGCAAAATTAAAGCAGGTACATAGTTGTAATAACATATTAATTTTTTCAATTTCGTGGAAAATTCCAACCTTCGAAAAATATCCCTCATGATTTTCAACGCAATAAATATATTTTTCCATCAGGCGTACTAAATGGTATAGATCAGCGGTTCCCATTTGGGAACCGTTGGTTTAGATATACGAAAGGTAATTAAAAGTGACACATTCAACAATATGACGCTAAACTGGATGCTTGGAAGGCAATCAAAGAAGAAATAGAAGGCTTTTTGGGAAAGCACCATTTCAGTAACTACGATGTTTCTCTCGCAAGGATTTTAACATCGTTTTCGAAAATTGGCGTCCACATAGCCTAGAAAATTCATTATTTACATCATCATTTAGACTACTTCAGCAGACAATTGGCCACCGAATCTGATGAACAAGGCAAACACTATCAAAAAGTCGATTTGCCATTTGAAATGAGGTAATACTATGAGTTATTTTTTTTCAAACTCATTTTAATAAAACAAAAATCACAGATTTGCTGGTGGAGTAGGCATGTGTCCGAAGACAAGGATGATCCTGATGATAAAGAATTTACAGAAGGTGTAGTAGGGCCAAGATTGGAGTCACAAATTGACATCATGTGTGGTTCATAAACTGATGACTGCGATAGCGACGACACTAGCGCCGAAAAATCAACCATCGAAAAGGTCTAGAGCATTGTTTATAAACAAATAAACATTGTTCTTCTTTAAACTTTGTTTTCCTTAAAAAAATATTACAATTTTTTGAAGATTTCACTCGATAAAATAAGTCCAACTTGATTTTTTACATGGATAAATTAATAAAAATTATTTAATTTAGCCTTAGCTACAATTTTGCTGAAGAATGAAATGAGAAATCATCAATGGTTCTTGAATTATAGCTGAAAAACTAAGCAAACACACATCAAGATAAGAAAAAAATATAAAAGGTAGTAAAAAAAAGTTGGACCCTCGGAGGTTTCACTATATAAGCCTAGTACTTTCACCCTGACTTGGAATAATAATATAATAATTAAATTGGGGGCGCTGTGGTGTAATGGTTAGCGCATTGGACTGTTACACGTGAGGCTGCGGTATTCCCATAGCTCATAACCCCACCGATGTAAAATAATATAAGAGTAGTGCGATTCTCTAACTTTCTTAACGATTGAGTTCGAAAGTTCGGTTGAGTTACCGAAAAAGTGATTCACTATATTTTACTTAACGATATTATTCGCTAGAAAAAGTTACCGATAAATTTCGGTAGAAATTAAAAAATGCCAAAGAATTTGATAGAAATTATTTGTAAATAAAAAAACAAAATTAAAAACAACATTTGCATCAATAAATAATTTTTTTTAAAACTGGCGAAAAATAAAGCTTTTTCGTGGTTTTTTTGGTTGCTATCGGGCTTAAAAAATATGGAACACCGTTCCATATAGATTTTTTTTTAAATTGCGGAAGCCTAAATGCGTTAAATTTAAAGTGTATTTTTTCACCCTATAGCAGTATTTTAATATAATCCATAAGGTAAGTGTATGTAATAAAAGTGACTGGAAATTTAATTAAAAGTGTCTTTAAAGGCATTAGCGCCCCACCGCGGTTCTTGTTTTTTCTTGTAATTGTGAAACTGTTGGATCGTTAGTGAAATCACGGTTATTCAAGTGAATTGTACGAATTCCAAGTTGAAATAAGCCCCGTTAATCAGTTACAGAGTCAGTGGCACATTTTTGAGATTACCGTGATTTTCCCTGCTTTTCCATTTTAAATTTGTTCAGTGGCTAAATTATATAAAATTGTGTGATACGAATCTTTCGCGGTTTGCATAAGTGAGATATTTTACACGCCTTTCTATTGATTACGCGTTGAAACGAAAAATTAAATAAGCTAAATCCAAATTGAAAAAGCACACATAAATCGCGTTAATCGCAAAAATGTATCATTAACTTTGTAGCTGACTCACGGCGATTTTTTCCAACACATATACGCGCAACTTGAATAAATTTAATTTCACTAACAACCATAGTTCACCAATAAAAAATTAAAAACACACACCTAATGGATTCAATTCTAATACTTCTATAGTTTAAAAAATATACGTTAAATTTAACGCGGAACGCTAACCGCGATTTGTACAAATATGTTATTCGGTATTCTATATTTTTATTTTTTGGCTATTTTGAAAGGAAATAAATCCCTAAAAAGCGTGAAAAACAGTCACTCATAAATGTTAATAAATGTTAAAATTTATCCAATTGAATTGCAACGATCTAATTGGATTAATTTTATTTATGCATGTAGGGTGAAAAGTTTCATTATTAATTTTAAGCACTAACCCATTATAAATATTTGCAGGAATATATAATGGTATTCAATTTATATTCTATGAAAAAATCCACTAAAATCCTTGTATTCGCGATTTCTAAAAATTTTAGTCTACTCACTAGCCGACTAAATTTTTTAAAGAATTCATTAAGTTCGATTCACAATGCGGCATGTAGTACTCCAGCATTGTGAATTGAGCTGAATTAATTCTATTTTAGAAGAAATAAATTAGCTTAAAAGGACATTCAAGTCGACGTTCAAATTGGGATTATTAGTGCCTGTAATTTCAAGCAATAGATTCCTATATGTGCTTAGATATCTACCGTGTACACTCAGAGAAAAAAGTTTGTAGAAAAGTTAGTAAAACTGTTAGTACTTGAACTTAACAAATTTTTAACTAATTTTTAGTAAAAAATTAATTTTTAGTTAATTTTTTTGCTACCTCCACATTACTAACTTACAAATTTTTTTGCTATTTTTTTTTGCAGAATTTAGTTACTAATTTTTAACAATAAATTTGCTACTGTAATTTTGCTGAATTTTAATTACTAATTTTTACCAGAAGATTTGCTAATTTTAAAAATTTTTTGTAAACTAAACCACCAATTTTGGAGCGCTTATAAACAGAATGTTAAATGACTCATAAAAATTACTGCACATTTTTAACAAGCCAAAAATAATGCAAAAAGTTTTTAAATAAAGCTAAATTGAAATGGTTGAAAATTTGTCCTACTCATAAAATATCTAAATTATTAAAATTTATGAGAAAAGTTTCTATTTATCGTAATACATTAATTTTCAAAGATCAAGGTTTATTTTGGACGAACCATTTTAATATGAAAATTGTGATTAAAAGTATCTCTGGGAGCAAGTGGAGTTCAGTGGGATGACCCTAATTTTTTCCCCCAATATTGTACTTTTTAAGCTTATTTAAAGAATACGATATTTTTAATCGGCCACACCTTCTTTCCTGTGGGTGGAGAGATTGGCAGACGATTGCTCTACCCATTGAGCTAACGAGACATATAATATTTGATGGCTAAACACATAAATGAGTGATAATAGCTGGACAACTACTGGCTCTGCCAAAAGGCTAGTACTGGCAAACAATTTTTTGTAGCTAATATGCCAGCGTTGGGAGGGCAAAAGAAAAGTTGGTCTTGAAGGAATTTTCCCACAAACAAAAAATTGATGTTATAAAACAAAAAAAATTTTAAATTAAAAAAAATTAAAAAAAAAATTTTATAAAATCATTGGTCTACCAGTGAATTGATTTTTATACCACTGGTACACTCACAATATATTTTCCATAACCGATTGAGGTTTATTTAAAAAGTAATAGGTAAAGTTTATTTTCAATTGAAGAATCAATTAAAATACATTGAAACATATTGTTTAACTTTTTTTGTCAACCAATAAAAAACAAACCAGAAAAAAATATGTATCGTCTGTAGGAGTTGTTATTTTCAGTCAAATATTCTATTTTTAGATTTCTATTTTTATAAAAAATTATTTAAATAATTTCGTTGTTTTCTGTTTTAAAACAAAAAATTCAATATTTTCGGTTTTCTTTTTTGTTAAAATAGTTTGTTTATATACAAAATTATTTCAATTCAAATTACAAGAAATTCTTACTCATACACACAAACATAGCCAATAAAAATATGAACGTGTCTGATGTGTATGGTGTAGTGTTTTGAAAATCGAAACAAAAAAAAAAAAACTTTCGAATATGAAAAAACAAACCACAAAATCGTTTTTTTTTTTACGTTTTGTCAGTTAAAAAATTGATGATTGTTTTAATAGACTTTTTAATTATTTTTATTTCTTTTCTGGATTGTTTAAACAATGTTTGAAAATAAATGGCAAAATGGTTTGAATATAATGAAAAATCAGTAGTCCTTTTTTTAATAGTGTTTTCAATTAATTTAATATGTATTTTAGGTTGTTTTTAAGGATAAAATATTGTGAGTGTAGCATTGGCTAGGTAGCATTGGATAACCACTGGTTGCAAACCCTGGCATATCACTCTAAACCAATTCTATGTCAGTGTTTTTTTTTATAAACCCCCGAAATTTTTGTAAAACAAATACTTTTTGCAAACGCTGGCAAAGCGTCCCAAATGAGTGTTCTGCCAGTCATTTATTTTTAACACCGTGGTTACCCAGTGCTTGATTTTTTTGTACCACTGGCGATTTCTGACTGGGTTGTTATGGTTAACATATTATTGTCTATAAATATTACCACTTTTACAAAAAATCATTATTGGGAAATTTTCATTGGCTTTGAAATATAATTCGCATTACTTTATCTCAATGTCAATGCCAACAAATTTCATCACCATTCAAAACCAATGAAATTTTTTTCAATTTGCATTGATGAAAACAATGGTAATGAATTGTACACATAATTGAAGAAAAAGCATTGTAATATAAAAAAAATATAAGAAATACGCGAATTTTTAGTTTTTTTTTTCTTAATTTATTCTTTTATTAAAATATGAAAAAAAATGCTTCTTTCATTAATTATAAATGGGCATTTAGGCATTGAACAATGCCAATTGAAAAAATTTCAATTAATTGACACATTCAATAAACTGGTCCCAAATATGTTTTTAAATACACATTTATTTTTTATTTATTAATTTTCATTTCATTTGCTCCTTTTTTACCTTTTTCCAGTACACTAGTAATCTGCCAAAGTTTTGTTGATTTCAGAAAATTTTAGCAAAAATTTTGTAGATTTAACATTTTTTTTTTTGCTATTTTCATTCTATTATTATTTAGCAATTTTTTTGCTGATTTCAGCAAGTTAAATTGTTATTTGCAATTAACAAAAATTTAGCTCAAATATTACTAAAATTCTGTAAATTTAACAGTTTTTTTTGCTATTTTTATTAAACTACTATTCAGCAAGTTTTTTTTGCTTATTTTAGCAGATTAAATTGTTATTTGCAATTAACAACAATTTAGCTCAAATATTACTAAAATTCTGTATACTTAACAGTTTTTTTTGCTGTTTTCATTTTATTAATATTTAGCAAACTGGTTCTGCTAATATTAGCAGTTTTTTCTGCAGCATCATTTTTAAATAATTTTTAGTAACTTTTTCTGCTATTTTTACGGACTTATTTGTATGAGTGTAGACGTACAAAACCAGTGGGTATCGAAATACTGATAAGCATCTATTACTTGAAATTAAGAGCATAACCGATTTACTGTTAAACGAATGCCATTGAATTTAATGCACTGGCTAACCATATCACAATGCTCTAAATGCAATCTTTTAAATGTCAGTTCCCTATTCTCGATGTAAATTTTTATGAAATTTGCACTAAATACATTTCTTTTACTCATTTTGCAATTATTCATATTTTTTTTTTTGCTCATCCGTTACCTTATCTACAACTTTTTTTGTCGTTAATTTAACAATAATTGTCGGAATTTAACGATATTATTTAACGATAAAATTCGGTAGAAAAAGTTACGGAATCAGTTTTAACGACAATTGTAGTTAACTATCGAATTTTGACAATCTAACTACAGATTTTTGTCGTTAAAAAGTTAGAGAATCGCACTACAGGGCTATGAACTAAAAAGCTTCAACAAAGTTCGCCAACTCTTCATCAGATGGCGCACAACAACAGTTCTAAGATTCAGCATCTCGAGGAATTAGAGTGGTGCCAGATTTGAAGCCCTTCATCTTTCACCGCCTTTCACATCTTCTATATCCCCTTTCCAAAGGAAGCAACACGTTAATTAATAGAAAGAATTTCCTGAGTGTTGCTTCTCTTTTTAAAATTTTTTGTTTAATTTTTCCCGTTTTTTTTTTGCTTATTGGAGAATCTTATAAAACTTTTAAAAAACTCGTTATTTTAAGTTAAGTATTTGTATTTGTATTTTGTATTTGTATTTATTTATTTTGGCTTTCTAATACAACAAGACATAATATCTTATAAATGACAGCATTAGAATCAGACAAGTTATACAGTAATAATAAATTAGATTGTGATTAAAAGAATAAAAAATAAAAATAAAAAAAAAAAATTTAAAAAAATATAAAATAAAAATAAATATAAAAATGTATGTATAAAAAAAAATAATAAAAATAAAAAACAGTTATTAAATAAAAAAATTGATTTACATAATAATAATACAAGAAATGAAAATCAAATGAAATGAAATAATAAAAAAAAGGTTTATGAAAAATATTCGACAAGTAATTTTCGAAATCTTATTGCGTTGACTGTGGTCTGCAAATTATTTGGAAGTTGGTTCCAGAGATGTATGGTGAATATAAAAAACTGACATTCGGAAGCATGGTCACGATGACGAAATTGAGTTATGCCCTTGCCTCTTGGAGATATAAAGAATTGTAAACGATCGTAAAGATATTTTGGCTCCTTTGTAATAATGATTTTATGAATGAAAATAACGTTTCTGAACTTAAGATAGTCGAAAAAAGACATATTGAATAAACGGGTGGAATACTGGGATATATGATCAAATCTTTTTAAACTATAAATGTAACGGATTATGTTATTGTAGGTTATGGTAAGTTTTCTCATATCATTGGAGTTGCAACCAGTGAAAATTTCCGATGAATATAAGAGTGTTGGTAGAACATATGTTTTTGCAAGCAATATTCTAACTTTCAAGGGGGTAAAGTGTTGAGTGGCCCATAGATTTCGCGGCATACTATATGTTCTACCACTGGCCTGGTTAATATGATCTGACCATGTTAACGTGTTATTAAATGTAACTCCTAAATTTTTAGCCGTGTCTACAATATTAATTTTTGAACCACCAAGAAAAATATTTATTTCACCATCAATTTGTAAGTGTTTTTTCTTTATTATTAAGCATTTTGATTTATTTGGATTGAGACGCAATCCATTTGCTGAAGCCCATGTAAATATTTTTCCCAGATCATGATTTAATTCTTGGGTTTTTGAAGTTATCAACTCCTTGGAGCAACTAAGATAAAGCTGAACGTCATCAGCATACATTTGTATATTTGAATAATTAAGTTGTTGTGGAAGATCATTAGAATATAAAGAGTACAACAGCGGTCCGAGGATGGAACCCTGCGGAACACCTCTTGATACTTCTAAGGGACGTGAAATAGATTTGCCACAAATAACAGATTGAGATCTATTTGAAAGGTACGAGGACATCAACTTAACAGCTAACGAAGAAAAATTGAAACATTTTGATAGTTTCAGGCACAAGATCGAATGGTGCACTGTATCAAAAGCCTTAGAGTGGTCCAATAATACCAAAAACGATAATCTATTCTCATCCAAGTTACTTCGAATATCCTCTATTACGTCAGTTAGTGCTGTAATACAACTACGTTGCGGTCTAAATCCTGACTGACGATCAGTTAGTAGATTGTTTTCATTAACATACTTATATATTTGCCTGTGCAATAAATGTTCAAAAACTTTAGAAAAATAAGGAAGAATTGCGATCGGACGATATTCATTTCCTGCCTTTGGCACCGGAACAATTTTGGCATGTTTCCACTGCATTGGAAAAATATTGGTCGTAATTATTGAGTTAAAAAGATATGTAACAAATCGAATTATCCATGGTAAGATCATTTTGACAAATTTGGGGTTTATGTCATCGAGGCCTATTGCATCTGATTTCACTGCCATAAATCCTTCAACAACATCAACTACATTTAGGCAGTGGAAATTAAATTCAGTAGTGTCACAAGGTGAAAGATGGTCGTAAAACTCAGGGTGAACCGTTGGCATAGAAATATTGATAAAATTCTTATTAAGCAAATCGACATTATCAACCATTGCTTGACCAACTGTCTTACCAATACCAATATCACGTACTTGCTTCCAAGTTTTCTTACTGTCAACTGCTGCATTAAATTTATCAAAATAATAAGCTGATTTATCGTGTTTAATTTTCGAAACAACAGACTTCCTAGCCATACGATATTCATTTTCTAATTCCGGTGTTCTATAACGTTTCCACCTATGGTACATCCTATCTCGGTATTCTATTAAAAGTTTAATTGCATCCGTAAACCATGGCTTTGCCCTCTTTCTAATTGTCCTATTTTTAATTGGAACATGATTGTTATAAGCTTCCAATATTGAAGTATTTAAAAAATTGAGTTGCTCATCAACCGTTGGTAAGTAAAAGATTTGATTCCACATGATGTTCTCAAGATCTCGCGTCAAATCAAAAGTATTAATATTATTGAAGTCACGAAAACTGTACGTTTCAACATGATTTGTAACTGCAAAATTATAAGAAATAAAAATTAAATCATGTTTGGAGAACGAAGGAATAGCTAACTGTTCATAATGTAACACTTTTTGCCCATTGCTTACAAAAAATAAATCAAGTAATGTGCTATTTGCGGATGAAAAATGTGTAGGACGTGAAGTATTGACAGCAGATAAGTTAAAAGCCGACATTATATTGGTAAGATTTTCATTTACGAGTAGGTTACAATTAAAATCTCCAGTAATAACTACTTCAGAGTATGTTACTGAAAAAAGTTCCAATTTCTCAATGAGAGCATCAAATTTTATATTTCTATTTGGCCTATAAACACACCCAAGCAGCATTTTATCACCGTGATAATTTATATCAATAAAGACACACTCATTAGGTTCATTATACGAACAAACTAGTTTACATGAAATATTATTTCTTATATATATTGCAACACCTCCAGCATTGTTAACTCTATCAGATCGAAAGATACGATAACCATCTAGTTTGTAAATGTTGTCACATATTTCTGGTATAAACCATGTTTCCGAAACGCATATTACATCAATACCAGAAAATTCCAGCAGAAAACGAAATTCATCAATTTTTGGCAATAAACTTTGTGCATTTATATGACAAATATTAAAACCCTGTTGCTGTTTAGCTAAAATACGAATCATGTTAAAATTTCCATCTCTAGAACCAAGTTGATCAAGCGATAAATTTGTCATCTTTATAATATATCGCAACGCAATAAGATTTTGAGGAACATAATAAAAAAATTAAAAATTTGAAATTTAAATAATAAAATAAATAATTTATATGACTTATATGACATTTTATGTTATATCGACAGTATAAGAATAAATATTTTATGTGAGATCTTTTAAAAATATGTAAAAAAATAAGGTACTGTGGTTGATGGAACATATAAAAAGGTGACAATGTATTAGGATTGTGCATAAGCTTCCATCCATCATTCACGAAAAAGCTTATTAAAGTCTTCAAAAAATTCGATCAGGACAGGTTCATCACATTCAAATTTTCGAACGTATACAAGTCCACGTAAGGTAAACGCTGATTTAATTTTTTTGTTTTTCCTTAAGAGAAGCGCTTCTTTAAATATTGTGTGGTTATGAGGTGTTAGATTCTCATTAACATAAATGGGTTCATCACTTTCAAAACCAGCTTGGCGTAAACACAACGCTGTTCGATTCTCACGACGGTATTTGGCTAATGATTTTAGAAGATAGTTCTTTTCAAACGGAGAATGAAATTTTGCAACAATAACTTCATCCGTAGGGTTATAAGGCTTATTGTTCTTATAGATTTTTTTCAGTCTATATATATTTTCTATTTTAGGTGTTTTTATTTTTAAACTATTACAGATGTTTTCAATAATAGTACATAGATTTTCATTTTCATAGTAGGGTACACCAGTAATTCGTATACCACCGGACACAACAGCATTTTCTTGTTTTAATATTTTTCGCTTTAATTCCATTATCTCTTCCTTCATTTTCACATTGTCAGAGCTCTTCATTTCCAACTTATTTACTCTTTCAGTAATTGTTGTAATTTGAGTTTTTACGTTATCTATTTTTTTTTCAATAACACAGAGTATTTCAGTTCTTACATTATTTATTTTCTCTTCAATAACAGAAAGTATTCTTTCCTCACATTCTTTTAATAAGTTCTTTATAAAGTCAAAATGTTTTTCTTCACTTTCCTTTATAGAGTTTTTAATTACTTCACCCGTAATGTATTCACTCTCTCTTATTAGCTCTTTGAAGAAAACTTTATCGTGATTTGATAAACGCGGCACTTTTGGGTAATTTTCAGCCGAAGAGTCTTGAGTAGAATATTGTTGTTCTCTAGATCTCTTAGCTGACGATTCACTTCTTGTTTCCATTTTTGATCTTAATAATGAATTGGTTTATTTATGTTTATAATAGAATTATTGGCGATTTTTCAACACTCAATTAGCAACACTTCACAAATGTTTTTTTTTTTTTATGTTGTAGTTGGTTTTGTTTAATTTTGGTTTCTTTTGTTTAAGAACAGTAAGAGAGTTATACTTATTGTTATATATTATAGTTGTTGGTATGTTTTTTTTCGTTTTCTTTATTGTAGATGTTTTAAAGATGGTTAGTTAAATTAAATTTTTGTTTTGTTTAAATTTTATTTTATTTTTGTACTTTAATGTCGTGGATGTTTATTTCAATGCACCATCAAGTACATATGTATTAATTGTATTTTAGTTATACAAAAAAAATTTTTTTAATTTGCATTTAAAGAATAATTTAAAGTTTAGTAGGAGCAAAACAAAAACACGACCGACTCTCTTAAAGACAAAATTTTTTTGTGCCCCTTTACTTTTTGTGTAAAGTTCAGTAAAATGAGAGTAAGCACAAAATCTTCTTTTTAAATGACAAAATTACCCAAAAGTACGGGAACACACAAAATCACTTTTCTAACCCAAAACTATTTAAAAGAAAAAAAATTAAAATGCGTATAGGTTTAGTCTCAAAAACGCAAAGAAACACATATTTTTTGCATTTAAAAGTTTTTTTTTGACTTCGTTCAGTTAATTTTTATATATAGAAGTTTTATTTTGTGTATTTCTTTGCTTATTTAAAATTTAGAATTTTCACATTGGTGTTATTTGTTTATCATTGCACCAGCTGTGCCTTTTACAATTTTTTTTAATAGTAAAAAGAGAAGTTAATAATAGACAGTGTGAGAAAATTTTACAAAAATATCTGTAAGGGCCTAAAGGTTTTTAAAACTTGTTTAATATTACAGCTAAGAGTGGCTAATAACCATAAAGAACATTTTATTTCTAACGCAGTTCTAAACTAAATTATATATTTCAAGTGTAATTTGATTTCTAGGAGATTTCAATTTTCAAAAATTTCAGTTTTTCGTCAATATTTAAAATTTTCTGCAATTGTTTGTTTTAACCATTTTCTGTCAAGCATGGATTCCGTGCGAATTTTCTGGAAAAACTTCGTAGTTTTGTTACTTAATTTAAACAGTGAAATTATATTTTAATACTTTTTGGACAAATTTTTAATTTATTTCTGCGGTTTCCTTGTTCGATATTAGTTTTAAAAGGTCCCAGCAAAAAAAAAATTGGATGTAATGCTTTACAAACTACTTCTTTCACTACTTCACAAGTATTTTATTTTTACTGCTTTTTTAGAATTCAAAAAATCACCTCTTGGATTGCTTCCAAAGTATCCGTTAGTATATTTTTACAGCTTTTTAGAATTACTTCTGAACAACATTCTAAAAAACACTTAAGTATTCCTTCTAAAGAGTAATTGTTCTAAAAGTGATCGTAAAAAGTGATTTTCGTGTAATTTGGCATTTCCAAACACGCGTTCGCTTCCCGGCGGGACCAATATTTTTTTTTCCATTTTTTTGTTATTCTATTAATTTTTTTTTTTAATATTTATAATTAATTTGTTTAAATTCAATATTTTTTTAATTTTTAAAAATATGTATATATAAAAAAAATGGTGAGAATTTGCTTTTATGCACCTGTAGAAATAGTACTGAAAACAGTATTGAATTGGAGTACACCTTTTACACTTGTTTAATAAGTACTTTTATTAACTTTCGTATCAAAGCTCAGCGGTAGAGCGCTAGACTAGCAATCGTAAGGTCGCAAGCAATGTTGCCAGTTTTGACGATTTTTACTATCAGAAATAGCCAAATGACGATTTGACGATTTTCCTCTTCAAAATGACGATTTTTGTTCAATAGAACAATTGTTCAAAAATACGTTAGTTTTCCATTATCTAGGAAAACTAACACAGAATCTGGTAATTATTTTTATTTAAAATATTTTTTCCTAAATCTCTTCTAATAAATGTAATGTGCTTTCCGAAGGGATGTATATCTCATATCGGACTCTTTTTTCATGTACCTGTGAAATATGTATCTCTAGACTAAGTACATTAAAATCTAAAGTTTTTTGGATACGAAATTTTTTTTAAGTGAACTTTTTCTTTCGAACAATTAATTTGGTAAATTTTCAATACATACATCAAAATTGAAATTTGGAGATACGAGTATTAAAGGATTATTTTCTAAAACACTTCGGTGAAGTGTTGCGTTATTTCTAAAGGAATTATTTTTGTTACAAAATCAATTTACATTGAAAGTTTGCTTCACTTCAACCAACCAAATAAAAAACTAGTTTTAGAAATTTTCTTAAATTACAGCTGACACCGAAAACCGGGTGATTTTTTTAAATTTTATATTATGATTTTAGGGTTATAATAATAAAAATATATTATATTTACTTTTTTACTCAGTAGCACTGCAGTTCTAGAATACCTGTGTATAATTGCATATAGCACTCTTTGATAGTGTTCATTTGCGAGCTATTTTTCATAGTGTCAACTCAAATTTTTACTCACTGTAAAATTTAAGGAAAAATTAAATTTTTGGTTAAATTAGTCCCAAAATTTGCGTGATGAATAAAATTAAAAAAATTAAAAATTTTTATGTATAGTTTAGTAACCCGAGTAAAAATGTTTTGATATAATCATATATTATTTTATGTAATTGCATATAGTAACTTAGAGTTACATATGGCCACATATGCTTTTAAATTCAAGCATATATACTTTTATATAGTCATATATTAGATATTTTTTCCTCAAAGGTTTTAATATGGAGACATATGTGATTTTATATTATTACATACTGGCCTACATATAATTGTATGTGCTATATATAAGTACATAAAGTAACATATAAAAGATATAATTGCATATACGTTTATATATAATTTAGTATGTCACTATACATAATAATATAAAACTATATGTCCAGCCATATAAGAAATATTTTATAATTTGTGTTAGTTATGATTACATATTGACGAATATGAACGCATATATAACTTAATATGGTTCCATATCTACAATATTTTATGATTTCTTTAAT
Source organism: Leucophora obtusa (assembly GCA_949987735.1). Lineage (NCBI taxonomy): Eukaryota > Metazoa > Arthropoda > Insecta > Diptera > Anthomyiidae > Leucophora > Leucophora obtusa. Next base: position 179,369,819 of record OX465295.1, on the reverse strand, counting down.
ATATATAACAATATAACGTTCTTTATAAAATCACCTATAATTATATATCATCCCACATAAGCAATTTTTTCAAAGTGATTTTATATAAAAATATATAAGGTCCATATAAAACCGAATTATATTATATGTGGTTCCATGTTAACAATGATTTCAAACTAGTTTTAGTAATTACTAGGGATTGGCGCGTGACACGAAATGTTCGTGAGTCACGTTATTCACACGTAATAATTGTAATTCAAAAAAGAACAATTACAAGTAATTTGTAATTGTAATTTTTAAATTACACACATAGACGTACCTAGACCATTTTTCTGGGGTGGGCAAGGGATTTGTATTTGTTCCTTTTATTCCTACAAGGAGCATAGGGCCATATGAAAAATAAAAGTCACTTATAAGTTTTAAAAGTGATTATGCATATGACCCTTTGACTTTTAAAATTATACTTACAAATTTTTCTAACCAAAAAAAAACTTAAAAATTACTCCCTCACTTCCATAAAATTTTCATAATTCAATAATATTTTTGTAGAAAACTCTTAAAAGTGCATCTATTTTTTTGAAGAAACCCTCGTACAAGGAATGTATTCCAAGCAGTGTAGTATGAAATTTGGATATTTGATAGAGAAAAGAAATCGTCCCATTTCGAACCCATTCTAATCCTTTAATTTAACTATTTAAATAACCGAGGTGTTTAAAAAACCTTGAAATGTTCAACTTAGAAATTTTGTTTCTACAACGTATTGAAATTTCATCAATGTAGTAGTGTTTAGTTGAAGTAACTCGATTGTTCGATATTAACTAATTATTCCTTTAAAAAACTATAAAGTCTTGTATATGTATATATCTCATCAAAATAGATTCTGCTATATTCGCCTTTTAAAAGTTCTTTTCCATTTTCCTATGATGCTTATTGAACAACTCTGTGATTCTAATTTTTCTTAAAAACAAAACTCTTAGGCCCAGTTTTATAATCAGGACTAAGATTGATTTGTTTCTTAAAGAAGAAATTTTCAAACAACATTTATTATTTAAGAAATATTTAAGACAAAAATCGATCTTATCTTCCTAGAAACCAGTAGACATTTCCCCAACCAAAAACATAGGATTAATTGATATTTAATAAAAAATAATAATATTGTAATACTTTTTACCATCAAAGTCATAATTACAAGAAATACAGGTATGTTTTTTAAATTTTGGGGTAGGCAAAAAGCAGTCTAGGGGTGAGCTTTGCCCATTCCAGACCGGCCTAAGTCCGCCAATGATTACACATTACTTATAATTTTATTGAAAAAATATCAATTACAATTACATTTTTTCGGAAAAGAAATAATGACAAAAAGCACAAGTTGGGGGTCAGCCCAACATGACGTATTTTTTTGATACTTATCCACGCTTATCCAACCTATCCTAGTCAGTATTTTCTACAAAATTTTAACAAAAAACACTTTAATTCTAAATGTAATTGAAATTTGTAATTGAAATCACATTTAATTACAACTACTTGTAATTTGTAATTGAAAATTTTCAATTACAGTTACATGAAATGTAACTGAGTTTTTTTTTTTAATTTCAATTACATTTATTTGTAATTGTAATTGAATATTTTCAATTACAAATTACAAGTAATTGTAATTGAAATCCCCCAGGTCTGATCTCCAGTTATTGCATATCTTTTTTATTAAAAAAATATAAGGTCAATATTTAGATATAATTGTATCAAAATATGTCCACTTTTATAACATTTTATATAATTTTATACAAAAAGATATAATTTGATGTAATTGGATGAGGACAAAATTCGGATACAATTGTATCGAATTGCATAAAATTGTATCAAATTGTACCAAATTGTATACAATTGTATACAATTCGATACAATATTATATAATAAGACGCCCGACTAAAAAAGATGTTATATAATCATATATCACCATATATAAACCAATATATACGTCCATATCTAATTTGATCCGAATATTGGAATATATAATTATATAAAGCGAGATAAGCATGTTATCTCACCTGATACAATTTGATCCGAAAAATGGGTCAATCTAACTGCATCAAATTATATATAAATACATATAATTTGATGAAGATTTTCAAAGAAAATTTTAGTAAATATTATTGGGATCACTTATTTCATTCATATTAAATCCAATGCTTAATGTTTAGAACAATTTTTGCTAATAAACTTGGAAATAGGTGACAAAATAAAACATTACAAAAATTTATCGGAACAACTTTTTTTAGGTTAGAGTTTTTATCTTTCTTTTATAAGAAAGATAACTGAATAACTGAATTAACTAATTAGAAATTTATTAATTCAGTTCGAGGCCAATTTCCTTATTATGAATTAATATAAGTACTTTTTTTTAAAAAAACTGCTATTTTTCTTCATTAGGATACTCTCCTGACAAATACTTCACAGAATTTTTGCTTTCAAAAAACCTCTAAACTTTCAGGAATGAAAAGACGATCGTTTCGGGGATTACGCCACCACTTTCTAAAGAAAACTGATGAAGGGGACCTGGAAAACCCCCGAAACGATCCTCTTTTCATTCCTGAAAGTGTAGAGGTTTTTTGAAAGCAAAAACTCTGTGAAGTATTTGTCAGGAGAGTATCCTGATGAAGAAAAAAAAACAGTTTTTGAAAAAAGTACTTATTATGTTAATTCATAATAAGGAAATAGTCCTCGAACTGAATTAATAAATTTCTAATTAATGAATTAAAAAGGTCGAAAAAAACAAATTTCATTTTTTTAAATAAAAATTAAAAACCAACATGATAAAAAATTAACTTTCACAATTAATTTTTTTTAACGGAAAAATAAATGAACTTAAACCATATTTATTTCAACATATGTTTGTCTAATTTTTAAATTTAAAAGTAAAAATAATTATTTCGACCTTTAATTCCACAATGAAAAAAAAAATTCCTTTATTTCTTTAAAATAATTTTGAGTTTAATAAAGAGTATTTCGCTAACTATTTGGAAAATATATGTTAAATTCAATTATAAACATTTATTTATATGTCAAAGTGCAAAATTCAAAACCAGATCCACAATTTCGGAGTTTTTTTTTAATTTTTATAGTGCAATTAAACTTTATAAAATTTTGTATAATTAGATATCATGTCAGATAAATTTATACATAAAATTATTACAATTTTATATTAACTTTGTTATATATTTTGATATAAGATTGTTTAGAGAAGCTTATACGCCATTATATATAATTATGTATAAACTATATTTGCAGATCTCTTAATATATGCCTGGAGACCAAATCGCATATGATTATATATAACGTCATATCAAACATAGTTATAAAACCAAAGTGTTAATATAAATGTATATGGTCATATAAAGCCACACATATAAACATTTATAATTATATCAAATCATATAAGATTATATGAAAACTTTTTTAGTCGGGCGTTCTCATTTTTCGGATATAATTATATCTAATTACATAAACGTTTATATATAATTAAATATAACTTCATATGGCTCCACATAATTTTTTTTACTTGGGCATAAAAAAAATAAAAAATTAAAATTTTTAAAAAATCTTAACCCGTTCGGGACCGGCAGAATATTAATTTTTGAACTTTAATTCCAATTTTCTCCGCTAGGGGGTGCTGCAAAGCCATAAAAGTAATAAAAAAATATTTCCTTGGCATAGATCTACATTTACAAGAAGTTTGGTCGGAAAATTCCCAGCCATTTAAAGTTGGGGTCGAAAGGGTTAAAGTTTTGACGATTTTTAACAATAGTTTGACGATATTTTAAAACGCAATGACGATCGAACCATCAAATTAAAAACCGAGCTAGATTTGCAAAACACTTTGAGGGTTTTGTTTTAGCAACAGTGTACTTTCATTTCGCGTTTGAAATATTGATTCTGACCGCGATGATCATTTTGCAGGATCTCCTAAAACCGCAAAATCTAGTTTTGTTAAATATACTGCAAGAAGCTTCTTGGGACAAATCCAAATTTATATATGTATGTATTTAATTTACAGTCACTTTTAGAAGAAATTTCTTGTTTCTCCTAAAGTACTCTTTTTCATGGACAGTTAATAATTTTAATTTAAAAAAAAAATTATGAAAAGCCAACATTATAATGCTATCCTATTGTTAGAAATATTGCTCGATATTTCTTTTATCATGATATCTTTTATATGATTGTAGTAAGTAATTTAATATAATGTTCTTTACATCGGTTTCATTTTTTGGCAATGCCAGGTTTTTATTATAAAAACTTTCTCGAATAAACGAATATCTAGTTATGGTGTGGATTGACATTCCGTCGACTGCGGCTAATTTGGATACCATTTCAGGAAATGTTTGCCCTACCATAAAACGTTCAATGCCTATTCAGCTTACACTTTTTTCTTCGGGTACTTTGCTAATTTTAGCTGAAACATGATTCTTGTTGTTGTTTTCTTCAAGAGAAGTTGCATGACCATCAATTTTTTTTTTTTTTTTTGTGAACCAAATTTAGATGTCGGATAACCAAATTTAGATACCTCCGTTAACCATTAGTATTTTAGGGCAAATATTACACTGCTCTGCATTGTCCTTTTTTGTGAAGTATTTCCATACCCCTGCCATTTTATTCTTTAATAGAAAAGAATATATTAGTTTGAAATCAGCTGTATTAAAATAAAGTAAACTTACTTGAAAATATCACATTTATTAATGAAAACGTTACTTATAAAATTATTGGCCCTTAATATAAAAGTATTTTAAATTTAAAGTCGACTTTATTTTTAATCATACGGTTTTGTTCATTTTGTGTATGAAAGCCCTTCAAAAATATTTATATTTTCAAACATTTTGATTGTTTGAAAATAAATTAACCAATCAGAATGCTCCAAAAATAAACCAAGTCAAGTACACTGCCACCCAATATTTTAACTAAAGTCGACTTTAACTAAAATATACATTTGAAAAATTTAGATAATAAGGGCGATTATTTGTAAGAAACAAAACTTTTTGTTCATCTTTCTTTTAAACATTTTACCAAGTTTTTAGGTTTTACTACTTAAAATTTGAATAAGTTATGAGAAAAATCTTTATTAGTTGAAATGCTCCTAATTACTTGGCAAAGATTTTTTTGTGTGTCAAATAAATTGATTCCCTTTTAAAAGATTTTAACAATGATATTTTTGATTTGATATTTAAAATGTTTTTTACGTCTAAAATTAAAAAATCCTATTCCAAACAAAAACAATTTAAAAAAGGAGGTTTTCTCATATATATTTTTTGGTTGTTATACAACATGCCATGTCTTTCTACATAAACTAATGTAATTTTAATTAACTTTCCAAAAATATGTAACATGATTTCTGAAAATAAAGTCTTAATGAAAAATTAAGGAAAATATGTTTCTTAATAAGCCCCCATACAAAACATTACCGTAATATATTATAGTTATACCACATATCGACTTGAGCAAGGTCTATTGAGTTTGTGCTGATGTTTGTTGTACCAAAAATTGTTCTACCTAGGTCCATCTTTTAGTATACCGATCCACTGAGAATCATATTTTAAATAATAAAGATTTAGCGAAAACAGCTTCGGTGCTGACAATCCCATTTGTTGCCAATCGAATGGTTCAGTTGCATCAAATGAATTTTTCGTTACCGGTTACCGAATTATTCTTGATACAACTGAAATTCCGTTGCCACAGTCAAATTCGTCTTGTATAAATTGGTTTTCTGTTGCCACAACTGAAAAATAAGGCTACCACAACCGATCCATGCGATTAACTACAAATGGGGTTATCAGAACTGAATCTGTTTTCTGGGTGTTTAATTTACTTGTAACATTTTTTTCATGTGTACCAATTAAGGGGGGTATCGACTATAGGAAAAATTTTGTTTTCGAATTTTTTTTTTATTTTATTTGAATGGAGCATTTTTTCTCTATATGGGAAAATCTACGAAACAGCTCGATTTTAGATTTTAAAAATGAAAAATTTCAAATTAGTGGTACACATTTTTTTTCAAAATTAACTTATTTAAAATACATTAAGAAAAAGTAATCTGTTCGCGTGAATAAATTTGTTTGAGTGCTGAAAACAGCACACATTTTCGCTAATAAATATTTTAAAATTTTTGGATTTTTCGGGCATGCGACCACACATTTTCAAGTAACTTTTCCGTGCTGAGTCCGAATTTGGTTTCCAAATTTTTCCAACACATCTGGTTTTTTTTAGCAAATTGAGGTCAAAGTTACCAAAAACCTTTTTTTTTTGACACAAATTTTTCAATCATCACGGTAATTTTATTCGAAAATGCATAGTCGCGCTATATTTCCATTATTGATTATAAGTAATGTTATTTTTTTAATTTTTCCGTCCGTCCGTCTTTCTCTCCATGTATTCTTGTGCGCACGCTACAGGTCGCAAATATTAAGATTTTTTGATAAAATTTGGTAGACCGATTTATATCGCCCCAAGGACGAAGTCTATTGATTTTGGTTTAAATCCGTCTATGTTTGGACTTGTGCTCATATAAATTTCCCTCAAAACTGCAGCACAAAATTGAATGGAACATCCACGGTTTAAAGAATTATGGGATCAAATATGTCTTGAATGGTACATATCTTCATTACTATTATTATCTGAAAGTGATAAACGGATCGGACGAATTTCGTATTCTCTACAACATATCTTTCTCCAAAATTCGCTAAAAGGTTAAATTCAAATTGAAGGCACATCCACAGTTTTAAGAATTATGGAGTCCAATCTATCTGGATCGGTAGATCTTATCATAGCTGTCATTATGTGAAAGTGCTAAACAGATCGGATTTTATTTTTAGGGTTTACATCAATTTTCGCTGTAGAATACACTAAAAATCCAACTTTATATTGACTAGCACATCCACAGATAAAAGAATTAATGGCTTTATATGATATATATCGCAATTAATATTGTTGAGTGTAAGCGCTAAAACGATCGGATTATCCGTTTGGTTTCTACATCACTTTTAGCTCCAAAAATCTATGAAAAACTACAAAATTTAACCTAAAATGAGTCTGGACACCAAACTAATAGTACACCGATAAATATTCTCAGTACCTCAGTTAAAGAAATTCTCAGTTAAAATCAAAACAATTCAAGTTAACTGAAATAATCGTTGTCAAGTATTGTTTCAGTTAAATAAAACATATCTATTAGTTACCCTGTATATACGAGTATACAGGAACGAATTAATTTCAATTTTTCATGTATTTTTGAAAATCATTAAAAAAACAAGTTTGAAGTTTTTTCTTTTTAACAAATTTTGAAGAAATAAACGATTTTGATGGATATACCGTGAAATTCGCTTGTAATAATAATTCAAACTGGATATAAATAAAGTTCAGATGAAAGACAATATTTTGAGATAAGTATAGAATTTGTTTTTGAGATCTTTTAAAAAGAATTACTTTCTTAAATTTTTTATGATAGGAGAGGCGAAATACATAGGATGTTACAATCAAATAGTGGAACATAGAAGAATATATTGGAACTAAAACGTTGTTAATGAAGATAGCTCCATATTCAATCTGAATTGTCGATTAAAAATGTAAATAAAATAAAAAAAAAAACCAAACTGAAAGATTTCAACAATTTTAGATAAACTCAAAATATTGGTGGCATTTTTATGGTTGTCCATAACTAAGTTACAAGATTTATTCCTAACTAAAATCAAGTTCCCATCAACTGATTACTTAGTTGGATTTTGCATTTGAAAAAATAAGTTACTTTAATTAATTAAAATAACTGAGGCTCAGTAAGGGGTATTTCACCTGAGACTCAGTTAAAAATTTAGTAGGCAGTAACTGATAAATTTTTTCGGTGTACGATCCATTTAGCACTTACACACATTAATAGTATCACCGATATATACCGATCACGCAGGACTGCAACTAATTATTTCACAAACTGAGAATGTGCCCTTAAAAAAATATCAAATTTCAAGTCGTTCACGCATACACTGAAAATATTATTACAGTAACTAACTGTAGTTTATTTAAAAATTTATCCGTACATTTATTTTTAAATGATTATACAGTTAAAATACAAAGAAATATATTTTTTAATTGTTTTTGTCGTTTATTTAAAAAATAAATTACATATAAATACGGATTTTCTGTTACAGTTAATATTTCCATTTAAAATGTTTTGTTAAAAAAAGAATTCCATATCGATTTCTAGGTCAGTTAAAAAAACGAAATAATCTAAATATCATTTATTCTTACGGATTCTGTAGTTAATTTTTTGAAATTTAAAAAAACCAAATAAATGAAAAATCATTATTTTTTTAAGGATTTTGTAGTTTATTTATTAATATTTAAAAATAAATGAAAAGTTCTTTTGATTTAAATTAAAAGTCAGTAGACCGGTTTTCAATTGATTTTTCATTTATTTTAAATTACATTATCAGTTAATTTAAACTACAAACTATTTTGAGTGTAGAGATGAAGAGATTATTATTGTCGTATTTTCTTTATTTTTGAAGGCACACTTATTAATTTGATCTCAATTTTTTTGTTTACTTGTCAGTTATATGTCAGTGTCAAAAAATTTTCAATTGCATTGAGGCTGAAAGCGCAAAAATTTAAAATTTATGAAATTACTCTTTATTCAAAAAACAGAGTTACAGATTTTAAAGAACTACCATTTGTTCCTAATTGAGGGCACCTATTTTTTCAACAAGTGGGAGATTTTCTGACACCATAATTATTATCCGCCAAAGGTTTTAGGCGATTTCCTTTTATGCTGAAAAAGTTATAACCAAAAGAGTTGAAAAACTCTTGAAAGTTAGGGTAAATTAGGGTAGTTTTTAATTGAGTAGAGCACATTAGCAGTATAAATATTAAAATTTAAGATGTTCGCCTGATTAAATTAGTTGCCTCGAAAATGCTGATATCATCAAAAATATTATATATTGTTATGAAAATGAATTAAATCCCCAGTAACATGCCCATATGCTCCGAAAATTTCAATAAAAAATTCGAAGAAATTAATGACCTAATTTTGTAAATCACCTGCGTTCATCACATCACCTACACTTCACTTCACTCACCTAACGCGGGGAATAAAAAATGTTATTTTATAAATCCCTACGTATTCGTGATTGATTTTTACGTTATCACTTGAATTGTCAAATACTTACATTTAAGAGTTGCCATCTTTCTGCAAAAATAGACAAATTATAACCGTTTTTTGTTGGAAATCGTATAATTTATTATTGGTAAAATAGAATAAAAATCTAAACAAAAAAGAAAAATGTACAAAATATTTTAAAAAAATGGTAGAAAAAATTAGTCAAAAAACTCAATCAGCGATTAAAATTCGGCAAACCAATTTAATGATGCCAAAATTTTCCATTTTGCAAAAATTTTTTTCGCGATCTTTTTTGTTTTTTTTTGCAAACTAAGCATATCAAACTTTGGTGTATAAAATTGGTATTATAGTCCCAGATAATGAATTTAAAAAAATGATACTTAAAAAATTGTAAAATAATCGCGAAACGCGAAAAAAAGCTTATGGTACAAAAAATTAATTAAAAAACTTAATCAGCGATTTACATTCTGCAAACAAATATATTGATGGAAAAATCTTCCTTTTTGCAAATTTTTTTCGAAAATTTTTTTTACGGATTTTTTCCTTTTTTTGCCACTAGCCGCCGAACTTTGTTGTATGAAATGGGTGTTATAGTCCCTAGATTATAAATTAAAAAAAAACCACACTTAAAAATTTGCGAAATAATAGCGGAACGCGAAAAAAGACTTTATCGTAGAAAAAATTAATTAAAACACACAATCAGCAATTAACATTTTGCAAATGAATGTAATGATTCAAAAATTTTCCATTTTAGAACAATTTTTTTTTCCCGATTTTTTTAAATTAATTTTTTGTACTATAAAGCCATTTTTCGTGTTCCGAGATTATTTTGCAATCTTTTAAGAGTTTTTTTTTAAATTCATAATCTAGGAACTATAATGCCAATTTCATACACCAAAGTTTAGTGCCTAGTTTGCAAAAAAAAAATTGCGAAAAAATTTTTGCAAAATTGAACATTTTTGCATCATTGTATTTGTTTGCAGAATGTAAATCGCTGATTGTGTGTTTTAATTAAATTTTGCTACCATAAAGTCTTTTTTTGCGTTCCGCTCTTACTTCGCAATTTTTTAACGGCGGTTTTTTTGTAATCTAGGGACTACAATACCCATTTCATATAACAAACAAATCGCGAAACAAAAAATTCCAAATAGGAATATTATTCCATCAACATATTTATTTGCAGAATGTAAATCGCTGATTAAGTTTTTTTATTAATTTTTTAAGTGCGGTGTTTTTAAATTTATAATCTATGGACCATAATACCCATTTCATACAACAAAGTTTGGTGGTAAGTTGCAAAAAGAATTCGCGAAAAAAATTGCGAAAAAGAAAATTTATTTAAAAAATATATTTGATTGCAGAATGTTAATCGCTGATTAGGTCTTTTAATACATTTTCTACACTCTAATTACTTTTTCAATAAAATTTTTGAAAAATAAATATCCCGCTGGATTATCTTATCCATATGTTTTTTCAGCAAAATTATGGTAAATTACTTTTTTTCTAGTGTTTTTCTCTTAAAAGTTTGGTGTTTTATTGCATTATTTTTCATTCAACACCTAAAAAATGCAAGTGATAATATTTGACAATTCAAGTGATCAAAATAACAGTCTGGTGATTTAAAAAATTTGCTTTTTCATATAATTTTGTTTAAAATCTACATAAGTCAGCACGGACGATCACCGCGTTCATCACCGGGATTTACAAACTACAAAATTTTAAAAAACTAGGTGAAGTAAAGTGTAGTGTTTTAAGAAATTAGGCTATAAATTTCCACATGTTTTTTTATAAAATATGTTTTAGTCCCAAAGTAATGCTCTAATGTGGTAAATTTGTATGTAACACTTTTTGTTTTCATTTTTATTAACTTGTTTTTATTAAAAATCGTATATTTTATAACAGGGCAGAATAAAAAGATAAAAACTAGATCAAAAGATGTAAGAATTGCACGCAGTATTCAAAGAAAAGCCAATGGCGGCTAAGAGTACATGAGCGAACTGCATATGCCTGATATAAAAATTAGACCGACTCACGAAAAAAAGTATAAAAGTGCCCCCCTCAAAATAAACCTTGATTTTTTCTAAGATAATTCCCAAAACATTTCGGGTCTAGCAATGAGATCTCACGAGCTGGACCATTTTTTAGAAAGGTATTTTTTTAGGTTTTAGAGAATTTTGCATTTTATTTGAAGACAACATATCCAGCATGGGTAACTTAAGAAAATGTTTTTTGCGGCGCTTCCAGCGCTGTGTATAACAAGCATATCCAGACATGTCCTATTTTCAAGGATATTCTATAAATAAAACTAATTTCTGACTCTTTTGTACGGAGATGTTTGTGATTGATATGTCAAACTTACATATCATAATCTATAGCCGATTTAAGTGAACAGGTACAGGGGTATGGCATCACCAAAAAAATAAGTTAAAAAAATATCGTAATCACTAGATGGAACTTTGTTAATAAAATTGACAATTTTATTTTTTTATTTAAATTTAAATAATAACAAACAACAAAGCAAAAAACAAACGGATATATCAAATTTTATTATTTGAATATATTCCGCGCTTATTCTTTTCTTATTTTGAGCAGTCTTCAGGAGTTTTTGAGTTTTAAAATATAGGCTCAGCTGATCCCAGGAAAATATTGGTAATGACACCTCATTACTATCTGCATTACCAAAAATGATATATCATTACCTTTTGCATTATTTTATAATATAAAATAATGAATTCCTAATAACGGCCTATTGTATTCATTGTGTCTAAATATAAAATCATGACTTACTCGTCATAGTTTAAATAAGTACTTTTTACCCAGTTAAATTTTAGACATTTTTATTTATTATATGTAAATACTTATGTTTTATGTTTAAATTTTTACGACGAGTCCTAAAATTACACACTAGAGAAAACTTAAATTTTTCTGAATGTATATCCTTAAGCTAATAGTATTTGCTTAAATCGTTATTTTTAAGAATTAAGTAAGCAATCGGATAACCACTTATAATTCAACTTTTTGTAAGCATGTGTGTAACCACTTATTATTCAAAATCTCATAACTACTTATTTCTCATTTTTTCATAAGCGAGCGGCTAAGCGTGACTACTTATAAAAACGAACACGCCAAACAAAAATAATGAGTTTAGACGCCAAAAAATAAGTTGTGCGGAGCTATGAATTTCTATTATATAACCACTTATTTGGTAATGAAAGATTTTGCTGGGATACTAAACTGATACTAAATAGTTGCTCAGGTAATACTAAATTTCAGCACCCTCTTCCGGTGAGTAGTGTAAGTTTTGATTTCCTATCTCTATAATTAATAGTATCTGAACAGGTGTTTCAGATTTTTTTGAAATTCGCGATTTTTCGCATTTTGTCAAAAATTTAATGTAGTGTATTTCGAAGGGGGCGCTTTTTTACTTTTTTCTGTTCATGGAAAGTGAGTCGCTCGAATGTGCATATGCAAAAAAGTTTATATCAATTACTTATTCATTAAAAGGGCAAATTCTAACTCTAATTTTATTTTTTGTAGATTTTTTCCAGAGTTGTGCTGAATGAGAAGAAAGAAACAACGAGCAATTGAGAAAGTATATATGATGAATTTTAATTATAGTTGTATATATTTTTTATACTTATTTAAATAAAAGAATTTTTAATACAGATTTCCCAATAAAGCTGCATTTTCATTAAAAAAACAGACAAAAATGTAATAAACAATTTCAGTATTTTTATAACATACAGAGTGAGACATTTTACAAATATCCTGCTTCAGGTTCCTAACATAAAAGTAGAAATATTTACCAAATTTTTCTGGCTATATGACATTATGTCATTCTCAAAATGATTTTACCAAGACCACTGACAAACTTTTTTAAAAATAGTCATTAGCTGAAATGCTCCTACTGCACTTGATAATATTTAACCCCATTTTTGATAAACGTCCCGCTAGCTCTTTTTTGTGTGTAGTACAGACCCAAAATTATAAGTACAATAGTAAAAAATTTCAGTTTCATTATTTAGCAACTTATTTGGTAATGAAGGATTTTGCTGGGATGTTGCCATTAATGGTCATCCGGTCGTAAGACTGCCTTGCTATAAAATGTCTCTATACATATAAATATATGAGTAAGAAGCTTGTTAAAGAAAATCAACAACAAAATAATTAACATTTTACGACTCCCACGATAATGTATGTTCAATGAGTTTTTTTTTCTGTCATACTTTATTTTGTATTAACAACAGCAAGAGGAAAAAGATAAAGTTGTTTTTAATGTCACTTAATTTAAAATCCTTTTGTTTAATAACGTAAACAAGTGTTACACTATAGGAGTAAAATAAAAATGAATTATTTTACACTTTAAGATTACTTTTTTTGATATTGTTGACGAAGGAAATTCTTAGTAATCGAATTCTTAAGGATTGTATTCACAAAACGTTTTCAGTTTTATTACAGTTTAATAAAACAAATTAACATCCAAAACAACAACAAATAACCTTTAATTAGCCTATAATAAGGCAAAAAGTTTTTTATGAATAGGAATGTAAATATTTTACTTAAAAAAAATTAATTTGATTTAAATATTTTTTTTTAACACAGCATAATATATAATAATATACAACAAAATAAATAAAATGGTAAAAATTACTGAATTTATGAAAATAAATTCTAGGGTGACCATTAGAGTGTACCACCTTACAGGCAAAAAAAAGTGAGCCGAACACCCTCCAGTATGAAGTATTTTTGCAAGGTCGCCATTTTACATTTTTCGTTATATCTTTGGCATTTACAGTCGGATCTTAAAGTATGATACATCGATGTTTTTCTCTAAGGGCCATTGACCTCAAGAATCCCCTTCTAGAAGTTGCCCACCAGATCTCAGTTGCTTGCACCCTAATGTACCACCCTAATGTCAGAAAATTAAAGCTCGCAAAAAATCATTAAACTTTTGCTAAGGAAGTTTTTCGATAAACCCAGTAGAAAATTTTTTTACATATTGGTTGCCGAACGTAGGGGTCGCCTTTTTAAATTTTTTTTCAATGGATTTTCCCTTTAGGGTAAGTGCGACACACTTGATCCGGAAAAAGTTGAAGCCGAATATCTTCTCAACTATTCAATATTTTTTTTTTTTTAAATTCGTCTAATAGTTATTTAGACTGGGCAAAAACTAGTAGTTTTTGGTAATTTTTAGGTTTTGAGCCGAAAACTATAAAACTAATTTAGTTTTTCCATACAATTTTCATACAAACTTATATAACTAATTTTCGATACACCCTGTTACAACGAATACAGAATTAAAGCAAGTGTCAAAAATATATTTTTTTAATTTTATTTAAATATTTCAGTTTTAGTTTCAAATTGTGTGTTGTTATATATTTTTAAATGTGTTAATAATTTTTTCAATTTAATTTAACCATAAAAACATAAAGAAAAGTGTTTAATAAAAAAGTGATGCGACAAACAAAAACTAAAAATTCAGTGTAAATGAATTGGTTTTTTAAATTTAGTTTTGTAAAAAAACCACCTGGTTTTTACTCAGTCTAAATTCAGTATAAGATTGAAAAGATTACATACGAAAAAACCCTATTCTTGTAATTTTTATGTTTTCGGTTCCTTTAGATTTCGACAAAATATGGTTATGTGATAAAACTAACAAAAAAAAAATTCGTTGTCCCAACGGAATCGTTCGGTTGCTGCAGCCGAAAATTCGGTTATTTCAGCAATATTTTGGTTGCCACAACCCCATTTCGGTTGTTACAGCCCTATTTCAGTTGTAACAAATGAAATTGGATTGTGCCATTGGATTATCGGTTACAGCAACCGAACGATCCGGTTGGAACCAAACCCGGTTGCGACAACAACGTTTTTTGTAGCTGCGGGGGACAAAATTAAATAGCTTTCGGTTCACCCAGGAAAAAGATTGGTTGGAATTCGATCAAAACCATTAAAATGAATTTTCCAGGACGTTATTTTATTTGCAGTTGCCTATAAGTGAATACTACACCAAAAATATTTTACTAAGTATTAAAAATAGGGAAAATGAATTAAAAAATAATACTTTTAAAAAATTATTGGTATCTCCAATCAATTTTAAAATTAGTATCAGTTTAGTAATTCTATGCAGTAGAAGCAGCCATTTATTTAGTGAATATACAAGAAAATTGGTGTTACCTATAACCTTTATTAAAAAAATTTGAATATTCGAAAGTGGTAACTACAAATACGGGTATCCTAATCAAATATGACCTTAAAGTCGAGTTTCTGTTGAACCAACCGAATTGTGGATTGTGTTGATAACACACACAACTATTGATTGGTATTGGTAAATGTATTTTTTACTATATTTGTTTTCCAAGCAAGGCATATAAATTCAAAATTAGACTTCAAAATTAATAAGTGTTTGTGGTGTAGTCGGTAGAGAGTTGACCTAGTACGCCGGATTTCCGAGTTCAAATCCCGGACAAGACAAAAATTTATATGTTTTTTTTAAATTAAAATTAAATATTCATATGTATAAACAGTAAATATGGCTAAGAAACTTAAAAGTAGTTGTGGTGCAGTGGGTAAGAGTGTGAACTATTAACCTGAATGGCCGGGTTCAATACCAGAAATTTCAAAAAAAGTTTTTTAATTTCAATAAAATTTTGTGGAACATAATAATATTTATGTGGAACATAATATTGAATAAGCCAACCGAATATTGGCTTTCACGACGAAAAATATTATTTAATATAACGATAGTTGTAACCGCACGAATTCGATTGGCAACAAATTCGGTGGCCACAACTGAGACTGTTCGCTGGGTATTCTAAACATATCGGTATAAATTGAAATTTATGGGATAAATGTGAGTTTCAAAGTTGTTCGAATCTTTTTTGTTTAAAAACTTTTTAGTAATTTTAATACACTGTTTCATAGATCTTGAAAATACCTTTCATCTGGTATCCAATTTGTATACATTTCCTTGTAAACATGAACAAAAAACCTAAAAACGAAAAACCGGGTAATTTTTTATTCCACTTTTTAACTCTATAATATCAGATTGGAGCGCTAAAAAGGTCCACTTGCTTATTTTTCCGTCTTCTCTACCACATATACAAATTTCATCCAAATCTGATTGAGCCACATGCACAAACCTTCCTTGTAAGCGATTTTGTGAAGTGAAATTAGCTTAAAAGTAATATGGGCAACTCGTACTTATTAAAAATGACGTACAATATACAGTTTATTTGCCCAATAATACTCGTTTGTTAATTAAAAGTATTTTTCCCAACAAATACACACTTGATCCCTGTGATCAAGTGTATTAAAAAAAAGGGATAAAGTGTATAGGTGATGTCATTTTTCTTTTTTTGTCATAGTAAAAAATTACAAGATGAAATACGGATTTTTTTAAAACGTGGAATAACACCTTACACACTAGTGTTTAAAATTACATAACCAACATTTTTGTATTTAAAATAGGAACTTCATAAACATTTGCTAAGTAAGAGCCCAAAATAACATAAATGAGAAAATACAGGTGATGGTGCCCAGAAGTTTAAGAAACCTAAAAAAAGAAAAAATAAACATTAGTCTAAAGTGATCAGCGCAATATTTGGACCCATCGGTAGAAGAAAATTTTTTTCTATGTTATATACTTTCCGAGATAGTAGGGGGGGAACAAGTCTTTTAAAAGATCAAGTGTGTCGCACTTCCCCTATAGCAAAACACTGGTGTCCTCGAGGCAAAAAATCGATACATCACACTTTAAAATCCGACTTTAAATGCCGAGGCAAAAACGAAAAATTGAAAAAGGCGACCCCTGCGTTCGGCAAAAAATTAAAATTTTTTTTGAAATTCCCTTGCAAAAATACTTCATACTGGAGGGTGTATTGCGAACTTTTTTTGCGGTACGGTCTAGTGACCATTAGGGTTTTCCAAGCTTGTATCGAAGAAAACAAATTTTGAGTTATTGACCGGGCTACCCCTGGAAATATTTATTTTGGTATAAAACTACGTCCCCAAAAAATTTGGATAATCCGATATCGGAAAGACGTGGCGCACCCTGAAATTTGGAACGCGTATTGCAAAGGAAAAATATGACTTTTTGTATATTTTCTCAAAAACACAGATATTTTAAAACTAATTCGAATTAAAAACATTAAAGAATCGTGATTCGGAGTGAATTATCTTTTTAAGAAAGCAATACAAACTTAAATGGTTTAAAAAAACAGCCGTTATTACAATAAATATTACAATTACAAATTACAATTTTCCCTGGCAACTGATGTGTCGCAGACCACTTAATCGAGAAATTCGGGTCCAAATTTTAAAAATTATTGAAATAATCTACTACAGAAACATTTTTTTATTCAATAACTTCCAAGAAACTCAAATAAGAACACCCAGGAAAAAGATTGGTTAGCTTTCGATCAAAACCATTAAAATGAATTTGCCAGGACTTTATTTTATTTGGAATTACCTATAATTGAATACTACATCAAAAATATTTTACTAGGTATTAAAAATAGGGAAAATGAACTAAAAAACAATCCTTTTAACAAATTATTGGTATCTCCAATCAATTTTAAAATTAGTATCAGTTTAGTAATTCTATGCAGTAGAAGCAGCCATTTATTTAGTGAATATACAAGAAAATTGGGTTATCTATAACCTTTTTTAAAAAAATTTCAATATTCGAAAGTGGTAACTACAAATACGGGTATCCTAATCAAATATGACATTAAATTCAAGTTTCTGTAGAACCAACCGAATTGTGGATTGTATTGATAACACACACAACTATTAATTGGTATTGATAAACGAATTTTATACTGTATTAATAAAACACATAAATTCAAAATTAGTCATTAAAATTATGAAGTGTTTGTGGTGTAGTGGGTGAGCAGTTGGCCTAGTACGCCGGATTTCCGGGTTCGAATCCCGGAAAAGACAAAAATTTAGATGTTTTTTTTTTAATTAAAATAAAATATTCATATGTATAAACAGTAAATATGGCTAAGAAATTTAAAAGTAGTTGTGGTGCAGTGGGTAAAAGTGTGAACTATTAATCTGAAGGGCCGGGTTCAATACCAGAAAATTCAAAAAAAGTTTTTTAATTTCAATAAAATTTTGTAGAACATAATAATATTTATGTGGAACATAATATTGAATTAGACAACCGAATATTGGCTTTCACGACGAAAAATATAATTTAATATAAAGATAGTTGTCGTAACCGCACGAATTCGATTGGCAACAAATTCGGTGGCCACAACTGAGACTGTTTTCTGTGTGAAGTACTTCTTATATTGAGTTTTGCTATCTCGTTTTAAATTAGTGACAAAAAGTTCAGCATTTTTAAACACTGTTTTCAAATCTACAATTTAAAGTTTTTTAAAAAAATTTTTACAGAAATTTTAAGAAATTAATGACTGGACTTTAGGGTATTGTTAAGAACATATTAGAGATTGAAAACTACAAAAATTGTAGGAATTCCCTTGATTTTGAATGGAATATAACAAGAATGAATACTTCAATCCTGATAATTAGGGCAAAATAGGAATACATTAAATTGCCCCTGTTTAAGGACAAAAGTCAAAATTGAGAAGATTTAATTTTTTTTAAACATATTAATGTAACAAATATTCCTAAGCAGATATTGATGAAACTTCCTGATATTATTTTTCTAGGTCTAAAAATAAAAATATTAATACAATTTCAGAAAATTAACTCTTAAGTGATATACGTCCCACTGAAAAAATATTAGTATATTTTCATCATAGGGTCAAAAAAGTCCCAACAGCAGTTAATTTTCTAAAACGGTAATAGATCTGTGAAATTTCTAAATAAAAGGTCCGTTTCCTGTATATAAAAACTACACACAGAAAACAGTCTCAGTTGTGGCCACCGACTTTGTTGCCAATCGAATTCGTGCGGTTACGACAACTATCGTTATATTAAATTATATTTTTCGTCGTGAAAGCCAATATTCGGTTGTCTAATTCAATATTATGTTCCACATAAATATTATTATGTTCTTCAAAATTTTATTGAAATTAAAAAACTTTTTTTGAATTTTCTGGTATTGAACCCGGCCCTTCAGGTTAATAGTTCACACTTTTACCCACTGCACCACAACTACTTTTAAATTTCTTAGCCATATTTACTGTTTATACATATGAATATTTTATTTTAATTAAAAAAAAAACATCTAAATTTTTGTCTTTTCCGGGATTCGAACCCGGAAATCCGGCGTACTAGGCCAACTCCTCACCCACTACACCACAAACACTTAATAATTTTAATGACTAATTTTGAATTTATGTGTTTTATTAATACAGTATAAAATTCGTTTATCAATACCAATTAATAGTTGTGTGTGTTATCAATACAATCCACAATTCGGTTGGTTCTACAGAAACTTGAATTTAAGGTCATATTTGATTAGGATACCCGTATTTGTAGTTACCACTTTCGAATATTGAGTTTTTTTTAAAAAAGGTTATAGATAACACCAATTTTCTTGTATATTCACTAAATAAATGGCTGCTTCTACCGCACAGAATTACTAAACTGATACTAATTTTAAAATTGATTGGAGATACCAATAATTTGTTAAAAGGATTATTTTTTAGTTCATTTTCCCTATTTTTAATACCTAGTAAAATATTTTTGATGTAGTATTCAATTATAGGTAATTCCAAATAAAATAACATCCTGGCAAATTCATTTTATTGGTTTTGATCGAAAGCCAACCAATCTTTTTCCTGGGTGTAGATTTTTTGACCAAAAAAATGTTTTGGTCTTGGGATCTGTGTAGGGAGAAATGTGTAAGGTTTTCTAAGATGGTATGATGGTTAACCGAAATAATTTGTTGCATCAACCAAACCTTTCGGTTGACAACAAATTAGGTTGGCTTTATATTATTTTTATGATAACATTTTTTGCAAATTTTTAGTGATTTGAAATCAAAAAAAATGGTCACCCCAGCTATATATAATTACATCTTTCGGGAAAACTTGCTTACAATTTGCTAATAATTACATAAATTACTATAAATTCCATGGTGCAATAAATGATATTTTTATTTTCCCTTTTAACAAGTCGTGATAACTTTCAAATTTTTATAGAAAAATATTCATAACTAAGACAAAAAATATTGAAAAAAATTTTTATCGCCGAGCTGGGATTCAAAACCGTTGACATAGAGCCACATGTAATTATATCGAATTATATCTTCTATCATTTCTAGCGTTTGTTGTCCCAAATGAGTTAAAATTTTAAAGTTTTTTTTTTACAATAATAAGAAAATAAAAATAAATTTAAAAAAAGAAGGAAACATTTTTTTTTGATCTTCCTATGTTCAATGTTTATTAAGACAGTCTCAGTTGTGGCCACCGAATTTGTTGCCAAACGTATTCGTACGGTTACGACAACTATCTTTATATTAAATTATATTTTTCGTCGTGAAAGCCAATATTCGGTTGTCTAATTCTATATTATGTTCCACATAAATATTATTATATTCCACAAAATTTTATTGAAATTAAAAAAACTTTTTCTGAATTTTTTGGTATTGAACCCGGCCATTCAGGTTAATATCTCACACTCGTACCCACTGCACCACAACTATATTTAATTTTCTTAGCCATATTTACTGTTTATACATATGAATATTTTATTTTAATTTAAAAAAAAACATAAATTTTTGTCTTTTCCGGGATTTGAACTCGGAAATCGGGCGTACTAGGCCAACTCTCTACCGACTACACCACAAACACTTATTGATTTTGAAGTCTAATTTTGAATTTATATGTTTTGCTTGGAAAACAAATATAGTAAAAAATTCGTTTACCAATACAAATCAATAGTTGTGAGTGTTATCAATACAATCCACAATTCGGTTGGTTCCACAGAAACTCGACATTAAGGGCATATTTGATTAGGATAACCGTATTTGTAGTTACCACTTTCGAATATTGAATAAAGGTGATAGATAACACCAATTTTCTTGTATATTCACTAAATAAATAGCTGTTTCTATTGCATAGAACTACTAAACTGATACTAATTTTAAATTTGATTGGAGATACCAATAATTTGTTAAAAGGATTGTTTTTTAGTTCATTTTCCCTATTTTTAGTACCTAGTAAAATATTTTTGGTGTACACCCAGGAAAAAGATTGGTTGGCTTTCGATCAAAACCATTAAAATTAATTTGCCAGGACTTTATTTTATTTGGAATTACTTATAATTGAATACTACATCAAAAATATTTTACTAGGTATTAAAAATAGGGAAAATGAACTAAAAAACAATCCTTTTAACAAATTATTGGTATCTCCAATCAATTTTAAAATTAGTATCAGTATAGTAATTCTATGCAGTAGAAGCAGCCATTTATTTAGGGAATATACAAGAAAATTGGTGTTATCTATAAACTTTTTTAAAAAAATTTCAATATTCGAAAGTGGTAACTACAAATACGGGTATCCTAATCAAATATGACCTTAAATTCAAGTTTCTGTAGAACCAACCGAATTGTGGATTGTATTGATAACACACACAACTATTAATTGGTATTGATAAACGAATTTTATACTGTATTAATAAAACACATAAATTCAAAATTAGTCATTAAAATTATTAAGTGTTTGTGGTGTAGTGGGTGAGGAGTTGGCCTAGTACGCCTGATTTCCGAGTTCGAATCCCGGAAAAGACAAAAATTTAGATGTTTTTCATATGTATAAACAGTAAATATGGCTAAGAAATTTAAAAGTAGTTGTGGTGCAGTGGGTAAAACTGTGAACTATTAACCTGAAGGGCCGGGTTCAATACCAGAAAATTCAAAAAAAGTTTTTTAATTTCAATAAAATTTTGTAGAACATAATAATATTTATGTGGAACATAATATTGAATTAGACAATCGAATATTGGCTTTCACGACGAAAAATATAATTTAATATAAAGATAGTTGTCGTAACCGCACGAATTCGGTTGGCAACAAATTCGGTGGCCACAACTGAGACTGTTTTCTGTGTGTAGTATTCACTTATAGGCAACTGCAAATAAAATAACGTCCTGGCAAATTCATTTTAATGGTTTTGATCGAATTCCAACCAATCTTTTTCCTGGGTGGATGTTTAATTATATCTCATATGATATCAAAATTTTATAGGTTAACTGTAACTAAATTATGCCTGTAATAAAGTTTGAGAAAATAAAATCACTACAAAAAACTATAAAACATGAACTAACAATGATTAAATGACTTGTTGGAAAGTTATGCACCCAAAAATGAATGGAATATAACATTTTATATCCAACAGAAACAAAAAAGTGTAAATATTCAAAGAAAATTTTCGGAAGATTTTCAAAAATTTGCATGAAAATAAAATAAAAATAAACTGAAAAAATAGTGATGTACTTATAATAAAATCAAACTCGATATTCGAATACATTCAGAATTCGTGATATAAAAATATTCTTTAATACAATGCGTTTCCATTATTACTTCTTAGTAATGTTTAAAAATTGTTTTTAAACATGTTTTGCTCTCTCATAAATAATTTTAATTTATAATAAGTGTTATTTTTGTTCGGTTTTAAGATCAAGTATGACAAATTCCAAATAGAATTTACAATTGATTTAACAACAATCAGAGAAAAACTTAGGAAAAAAACTTTCCTAGAACCAATGGTTGACAATTAATGCATTTTCAATTGTTATCAATTAACTACCATCAGATTGTCGTTATGGGGTTCTCTCTAGGTTATAATGTAGGTTTTAGTTTTTGTATATATGTTATCTTTAAAACAAAAAAATATTTGGAGAAGTAAACTCAAACATTTTTACTTATCTATTTTATATTTTATATAAAAATGTACCTTTTTTAAAAAAAGTACCTTTTTCCAAAAAATGTACCTTTTTCTAAAAAAATGTACCTTTTCAAAAAAAAAAGTACCTTTTCCAAAAAAAGTACCTTTTCCCAAAAAACATACATTTTTCCAAAAAAAATACCTTTTTCAAAAAAAGTACCTTTTCCAAAAAAAAGTACCTTTTCCCAAAAAAAGTACCTTTTTCTAAAAAAATGTTCCTTTTCCCAAAAAACATACATTTTTTAAAAAAAATACCTTTTTCAAAAAAAGTACCTTTTCCAAAAAAAAGTACCTTTTCCCAAAAAAAAGTACCTTTTTCTAAAAAAATTTTCCTTTTCCAAAAGAAGTACCTTTTCCAAAAAAAGTACCTTTTTCCAAAAAACATACATTTTTCCAAAAAAATCACCTTTTTAAAAAAAAATACCTTTTCCAAAAAAAGTACAAATAAAGTACTTTGTAAAAACAAAGTATCTTTTTCCAAAAAATTTAGTTTTTCCAAAAAGTACCATTTAAAATAATATATAATTTCAAAAAAACTACTTTTTTTTCCTCCCCCCGCGGATATCTCCACTAAAACAAGGTTTCTTGATATTCGGCATAGACGTGCGCTAAGACGGGATTTTTGGAAATTCCTACCGGAACGGGAAAAAAGGGGGAAAGTCTCCCCATAAACAGTCTCACAAATTGGAAAAGTGCCTGCCCAAACCACTGGAGGTAAGAAGTTGAAATTTGGTATAAAGGTTCCTCCCCTGTAGTAGACATCGACTAAGTTTGTAGTTTTGGAATTCCCTACAGGATATCCCAAAAGGAAACTCGGTATGTGAGTTCCTCCTATGGGGAGGGGAAATAAGGTAAAAGTCTCCTCCTGACGGCTTGCGCAATCCCTTTTGGCCAACCAAAAATTTTAAATATGTATTCCTTGGAGTAGGACTAACTCGGCAACGTAATTTTTCTATTTTGGAACAGGAACATAGTAAAAATGGTGGTTGAAGGGGAAAAATGTCCCCACTAACGGGCTGCCCAAACCGCTTAGGCAATGCAGTTGAAATTTGGTATGAATGTTCCTCATCCATCGCAGATAGCCGCGAAGATGGAATTTTTGTAAATTCCTAAAGGGAGGGGCAAAAAGAAGAAAAGCCTCACTTTGGTGGCCGGTAAAAACCCCTTCGGCTAGAAACCTGAAGCTTAAAATGTGGGTCCCTGGAGTAAGGGCTAACTTATTACAAAGATACTTTTTTGAATTTTGGACAGGGTCGTTATAAAATGGGGGCTCAAAAAGGGAAAGTTGCCCCTTAACGACCTGTCCAAACTGCTGGAACTAGGAAGCTGAAATTCGGTACTTAGGTTCCTATTCCAGCCTAATTCCAACCGGGAGGGACAAAAAAAGAAAAAGTGTCCCCCTTGACAGCCTGCTCAAACTGCTGGAACTAGGAAGCTGAAATTCCCTGTCGATGGATTTTCGGAAATTCCTACCGAGAGGGGCACAATTAGTAAAAGTTGGCTAGAAACCTGAAATGTATGTTACTTGGAGTATGGGCTCACTTACCGGGAAGGTGCTTTTTGGACAGGGACATTGCAAAAATGGGGATTAATGAAGCGAAAAGTGCCGCTTAAAGGCCTGCCCAAACCGCTGGAGGTAGGAAGTTGAAATTTGGTATTAAAGTTCCTCCTCTATTGTCGACATCCGCTAAAATGAGATTTTTGTAAATTTCTACAGGTAGGGTCAAAAACAGGAAAAGTCTCCGCCTTAACGGTCTGGCCAAACTGCTGGAACAAGGGAGCTTAAATTCGGTATTTGGGTTCCTTCTCCAACGTAGACGTTCCCTAAGATGGTATTTTTGGATATTCATACCGGGAGGGGTAAAAAGGGAAAATACTTCCCCCTTGACGGCCTGGCCAAACTGCTGGATATAGAGACCTAAAATTATGTATGTAGTAGGTTCCTCCTCCAACGCAGACGTCCTCTAAGACGGAATTTTTGGAAATTCCTACCGGGAGGGGTAAAAACGGAATAATTCTCCCCCTTGATGGCCTAACCGAACCCTTCGGCTAGAAACCTGTAACATATAATATGTTTTCCTTGGAGTATGGGTTAACTTATCGACAAGGCATCTCTAGGACTTTGGACAGGAACGTGGTAAAAATGGTGGTTCAAAAGGGGAAAATTGCCCCCCCTCTTAACGTCTGCGTCTTTAGCTAGAAACCTAAAACTTAAAGAACAAGTGTATATGGAACACTAAAAGTAAGAAACTAAATAGGAAACGAGTGGAATTGAAACACTACACAAGTGGAATGAAATGAATATAAACGTTGAACGAGTGGAATTGAAATTATAGACAATGGAAATGGATTGGAAGAGGGAATTACCTGTTTTAAACACTATCCACGGAATATGAAACTTATGTAGCATTGAAACATACTCTCAAAAAAGTTAAACAAATTTTCTAAAAGAGAAAAAACCTTAGAAAAGGAATGGAACTTATATATTCCGATATTTAAACTTCATGTAATGAAGCACCGGTGGAAGAAACCAACTGAATTTGTGAATTTACTTGAATTGCCAGGTCTACCTTTACATAAACTGGAATTAAAAAAAAAACTTTAAGACACGCTAACAACCCTGCTTTACGTTATTTATTTTCATTCAAAACACAAATGAACAAAACTACTTACGGGTCTATCTACCTAAGTTCGCACTTTACCAAATTATCTTAACATACACATGTATATTGCAATTTATTATGGATTCATTACTAACAATCCACTTTCATGAGAAAAAGTGATCTAATATTTATTTATTTATTTTAAACCCATTGTTGTGCAGAATTATTTATTTGTGGTGACTGGGTGAAGGCTTTTACTATATAAAAACTGTACTTTAAATAAAAAGCGAATTTAAAAAAAATTGTCGTGCCTAAACTTTAAGGCACGCTAACAACGTGCCTTAAAGTATAATAGCTTTGTTAAAAACATGTGATTTATTCGTTGGAATATGAAATAGATAAGCAAAAATGTTTATGTTTGCTTCTCCAAATGTTTTTCTTTGAAAATTAACATATATACAAAATAGGGTGGCCCTTCGTTATATGGGCCAAAAAAAAGTGTTAAAATTTTAGGTCTCACCCCCCAGAAATATGCGAATGGCCAAAAAAGTGATAAATACGAAGTTTTGGGCCAATCGAAAAATGTTTAGAGGTCGCTCAAAGCGATTGAAAATTGCAAATGCGTTTATATGGGGAAAAAATGACTTTTTTCGAGGCTTATGTAAATTTTTCAATTATGGGAAAAAATTTTATTCTACATGTTAAATTATTTGATATGAAGAGATAATTATCTATTCAAAAAGGTATAAAAATTCAAATTCGGTTAAGAACCAGCCCAGTAATAAATAATGCCCCAGACCAAAAAAGGTTAAATTATTACTTCATTGAGAAATTCGGCCACACGTCATAAAAATTTTTGAAATCGATTACTAAGTTATAATTTTTTTACTTAAAAGACTCAATGCTATGAGATATGGAACAAGATTTTTTTATTGGATGTCGTAAACCTGTCGTAAGATGACGTCATACGCGGACAAGATTTTTGGGGCATTTTTGAAATCTCTAATTTTAAATTTCAAAATTTTTTCTTCAACGAAACCGAAAAAATTGAGGTTTGGAGTCCAGTAGCTTGTTTAGAACACCTTAGAGAATGAAAGTAAAAAAATTTAAAAATATCCACTGGCACACTTGGGTAGGGCAACGATTTGATTTTTGCGGATTTCGAGGAAATTGCGTTTTTTGGTGATAACAAGGTTGACAAAAAAATGTTGGACATCATTAACCCATGTGGACCTGGTGCCCAAAATGACCCCAGATTTTTTTTTTTTTAATTTACAAAAGAAGTCAATTTTTTGCTTACTACCAATTAATTTTAGAAAATGTGATTTGAAATATTATAACATAATGTTTGAAGTTACTATGGTAAAATTTTTGGACGAAATAATTAACGTTAACCTATCGATTCGATTTTTGCGGATTTCGAGGAAAATGTTGTTTTTGGCCATGACAAGGCACATTAGTTTAATAAAATATTAAAAATAGAATATTATATTTCCAAAAAAATAAATGGTTTGTATTATTAAGTAAAAAAAATAAAAATTAAGCGAATTATATCACAAAAAAAACTGGTAGACAAATAAGTAAAACGGCTATCAACGTTAAACTGAGATTTTTGTAAAAAAATATTTATTTTAACATGAAAATCTAAATGTTTACCTTTTTTATAATGATATTAAAAATATTATGCATTTTGGTT
Organism: Leucophora obtusa; assembly: GCA_949987735.1. Taxonomy (NCBI): domain Eukaryota; kingdom Metazoa; phylum Arthropoda; class Insecta; order Diptera; family Anthomyiidae; genus Leucophora; species Leucophora obtusa. The sequence goes on along the minus strand of OX465295.1, from coordinate 179,342,525 downwards.
CGATTATTTTTTGCTATTTTACCATTTAGTTTTTTTATAAACCAATAAACAGTTTTAGTTATTATTCCATAAGTTTTTGGCCTTAATTTAGGAGTGTAATAAGTGCTTTTGGTGTGCACAAATAATAATTTAAAAAAGTAAGCAAAAAATTTAAAAAATATTTTTTTTTTTTTTTAAAGATGTTTAGTTTAGTTTATTTATTTCCATTCCTGTACAACAAGAATTAATCTTATAATTATAGTACAGGAATTTTAAGTGCTAAAATTTTGATTTTAAAAAGTTATAGTCACATTAATAATAGTAGTAAAATAATTAATATAAATAATCAAATAAATAATTAAAAATAAAAAAATAATAATTAATTAAAACAAAAACATATTGCAAAAATTAAAGAAATATTAATTCTAAAAATGAAATTGAATTGAAATTAAAATCGAGCATAGTGTTCAAACAGAAATTTTTTAAAACTCAAAGCGTTGCTGTTTAGCTGTTGAGTTTGAGGGAGCATGTTCCAAAGACTTACGGAATTTATGAAGAATTGCCATTCAGATACGAGGTAGCGATGACTTGGTGGAATTAGCTTATTTCCTCTGTTTATTCCGATGCCAAAACGTAGTTTCTCATAGAGATAATGGGGCTTTTTTGTGTAAACGATTTTGTGTAAGAATAAGAGCACTCTAATCTTCATAAGACTTTCCAAGGACACCCCAAAAATACTTTTAGAGTAGAATGACGTTCCCCTGGCTCTTCTTAACCCGAAAACCTATCTTACTACACTGTTAAATACAACTTTTAACTTCCCCATACTTATGGTGTCACAATGAGAAAAAAGTTCACAACCGTACAAAATGCCAGGAATAAGGTAAGCTTTGGCTAAAAGCAATCTTATTTTCAAAGGGGTATAAGATTGAGTTAACCAAAGTGATCTTAGTTTCATATATGTCTGTCCAACTATGGCGTTGATATGATTTGACCATGTTAAAGTGCTATTTAATATTATACGAAGGTTTCTTGCTGTGGAAACAACTTCAATTTTCTGACTATCTATAATAATGTCCTTATCAAAAACTGGGTTTCTCATTCTTTGACGTATTAGAAGGCACTTTGATTTTTTAGGATTTATACATAGCCCATTAGCAATAGCCCACAGGTGTATTTTTTGTAAATCATAGTTTATTTTATCAATATTATCATTAATCGATAGAACTGTACTGCTCAAGTAAAGTTGAATATCGTCTGCGTACATGTGTATCCTGCAGTAGTCAAGGTGTTCAGGTATGTCATTGACATAAACGGAGAAAAGAAGAAGTCCCAAAATTGACCCTTGGGGTACACCTCTTGTAAGATTAAGTGGTCCCGATAATGTGTCATTGACATAAACTGATTGGATGCGATTTAGAAGATAAGATGACAACAGTTGTGCTGAAGAGGATGAAAAATTAAAAAAACTTTGTAGCTTCATACTAAGTGTTGGGTGGTCAACAGTATCGAAAGCCTTAGAGTGATCGAGAAGAACAAGGAAATTAACATTGCCGTCATCAAGATCGCGTCTTATCTCCTCACAGACCTCAGCCAGTGCAGTCACGCAGCTGTGATTAGGTCGAAACCCTGATTGTTTTTCTGACATTAAACCATGTTCATAAACATATGTACTCATTTGAGTGTGCAATATCTTTTCAAAAACCTTAGAAAGATAACATAATATTGCTATTGGCCGGTATTCTGTGCTTGATTTAGGAATTGGAATTATCTTTGCATGCTTCCATCTTAAGGGAAAAGTGCTAGTAGTTATAATATGGTTAAAAATATACGTTATGAAAGGTAAAAGAAGCGGTAACAAAATTTTTATGAATTTAGGATGAAGATTATCATATCCAACTGCATTCGATTTTACCTGTGTAAAACTGTAGACGACATCAAATTGATTTACGCAAGAAAATTCAAAGGTGTTTTCCCTAACAATTTGTTTATTGTATGAGTTCACACTGTCATTATTACGTGAACGATTTTCAATGTGTGCATAATGATTGCACACATTGAAAATGATTTATATTAGATTTTCCAATGCCAATATCACGGATAGTCTTCCAGGTATGTTTAGTTTCAAGAGCCGAGCTAAATTGTCTTGAGTAGTATTCAGATTTAGCAATTCTAATTTTGCAGTTAACTTCTTTTCTAGCTGTTCGATAATCGTTGTAACGACGAGTTTCCTCCGTTAGCTGGGGTAAGCTCGCGGGGGTAGGGATCGTCACAGAAATTTGTTTGATCTAGTGACAGAGAGTGAAAGGCGTGGTCTTAAACGTTATAAAATTCAATTTATTGATTTACTTATACCTAATTACGAAACACCTAAGCTAAATTTAATAAAGTGGAAAGAGAGAGAGATGCGGTTTGCTCTTGTTGGATCTAATATTGCTGGGTGCACGGGGATTCTACGTCCTTCCAACGAACGGTACGCCTCCTGCTAGAAAATGTTCAAAGATACGGTGGGAAGTGACCAACGAACGGCACGCTTCCTTCTAGTAAATGTTCAAAGATACGGTGGGAAGTGACCAACGAACGGCCCGCTTCCTTCTAGCAAATGTCCAAAGATACGGTGGGAAGTGACCAACGAACGGCACGCTTCCTTCTAGCAAATGTCCAAAGGTACGGTGGGAAGTGACCAACGAACGGCACGCTTCCTTCTAGCAAGTGTTCAAAGATACGGTGGGAAGTGACCAACGAACGGCACGCTTCCTTCTAGCAAATGTTCAAAGGTACGGTGGGAAGTGACCAACGAACGCCACGCTTCCTTCTGGCAAATGTTCAAAGATACGGTGGGAAGTGACCAACGAACGGCACCCTTCCTTCTAGCAAATGTTCAAAGATACGGTGGGAAGTGACCAACGAACGGCACGCTTCCTTCTAGCAAATGTTCAAAGATACGGTGGGAAGTGACCAACGAACGGCACGCCTCCTGCTAGCAAATGTTCAAAGATACGGTGGGAAGTGACCAACGAACGGCACGCTTCCTTCTAGCAAATGTTAAAAGATACGGTGGGAAGTGACCAACGAACGGCACGCTTCCTTCTAGCAAATGTTCAAAGATACGGTGGGAAGTGACCAACGAACGGCACGCCTCCTGCTAGCAAATATTCAAGGATACGGTGGGAAGTGACCAACGAACGGCACGCTTCCTGCTAGTAAATATTCAAGGATACGGTGGGAAGTGACCAACGAACGGCACCCCTCCTGCTAGTAAATGTTCAAGGATACGGTGGGAAGTGACCAACGAACGGCACGCTTCCTGCTAGTAAATGTTCAAGGATACGGTGGGAAGTGACCAACGAACGGCACGCTTCCTGCTAGTAAATGTTCAAGGATACGGTGGGAAGTGACCAACGAACGGCACGCTTCCTGCTAGTAAATGTTCAAGGATACGGTGGGAAGTGACCAACGAACGGCACGCTTCCTGCTAGTAAATGTTCAAGGATACGGTGGGAAGTGACCAACGAACGGCACGCTTCCTGCTAGTAAATGTTCAAGGATACGGTGGGAAGTGACCAACGAACGGCACGCCTCCTGCTAGTAAATGTTCAAGGATACGGTGGGAAGTGACCAACGAACGGCACGCTTCCTGCTAGTAAATGTTCAAGGATACGGTGGGAAGTGTCGAAGGATATTCGCAGGACCTCGAAGGATATTCGCAGGACCTCGAAGGATATTCGCAGGACCTCGAAGGATATTCGCAGGACCTCGAAGGATATTCACAGGACTTCGAAGGATGTTCGCAGGACCTCGAAGGATATTTGCAGGACCTCGAAGGATATTCGCAGGACCTCGAAGGATATTCGCAGGACCTCGAAGGATATTCGCAGGACCTCGAAGGATATTCGCAGGACTTCGAAGGATGTTCGCAGGACCTCGAAGGATATTTGCAGGACCTCGAAGGATATTCACAGGACTTCGAAGGATGTTCGCAGGACCTCGAAGGATATTTGCAGGACCTCGAAGGATATTCGCAGGACCTCGAAGGATATTCGCAGGACCTCGAAGGATATTCGCAGGACCTCGAAGGATATTCGCAGGACTTCGAAGGATGTTCGCAGGACCTCGAAGGATATTTGCAGGACCTCGAAGGATATTCACAGGACTTCGAAGGATCTTCGCAGGACCTCGAAGGATATTTGCAGGACCTCAAAGGATATTCAGTTGATGTGGCACACGTCCTTGTCAGGAAAAGTATCCAAGAGCTAGAAATATAGAATGTGATTAGTAATACCTTGTGAACCCTTTTGCGGCTGCCAGCAACTGATCTCGAGTTCTGTGATGCTGCGCTTTATATACCCTTGCGTGTATCGAGGGCCGTTTGATAATTATCCAGAAAAACTGCGAGGGGTGTTTGGGCATTGCCCGGGATAAATTGCAACGTGTGTAGACAGAAACGAGCGGAGCGACTTCTGTCGTTACACATGGTCCCTCCCTGGGGAACCAAACTGGAGTGGCCATGATCAGGGTGACGTTACCCACCCCCCTCCGGAGGGTTCAGTTGTCCGGTGCAGGGTTTTAACTGACTAAGATGGGCCGTCCTCAAACGGTCACCTTCGCGACTACGCAGCTGTGCTATCACGGGGGAGAGGAAATTCACGACCTCAAAAGGACCGGAAAACTTTTGGGCCAGTTTTGCGGCAAAATTCTCCGTCGCCTTCGATAATGGATGTTCACGAACGAGGACCCAGTCGCCGATTTTGGGTTTCCAGGGTCGTCGACGTAAATTAAAATGCCGCCGCTGGTCCTGCGCGGCCTTACCGAGTTGATGTCGAACAACTCGAAAGATTTCCGCCAGCTCACTTGCCTTCTCCTTTGGGTCTCGATTGTGGGCACCCGTCCCGGTGGCTATTTCGTCATACAGGGCCCCTGGTAGTCTCGGCTCCCGGCCTTGTACGAGGTACGCTGGACTGTATCCAGTCGATTCGGAACTACTGGTGTTTATGGCCAAGGTAATCTCCGGAATGTGGTCATCCCATCGGTTGTGCCGATTCCGGGCCAGTTGGGCGATCATCGTCTTGATAGTGCGGTTAGCTCTCTCCGTCGGGTTCTCCTGCGGGCAGTAGGGGGCGGTAAATTGATGCTTGACCCCGAGTTCCCGTAAATAATTTCCAAGTAGGCGGCTGGTAAACTGCGCACCATTATCCGTGATGAGTATCTTCGGGGTACCAAACCTGGCCAGAATCCTCTCCCTAAAGGCCTTAACAACACCCTGGGCTGTAGCCTTGCGGAGGGGTACCAACTCGACCCACTTTGAAAACCGGTCAAACAGAACTAAGAGCATGTTATTCCCATGTTTGGAGCGCGGAAGTGGTCCCACGAAATCCGCGCATACGGTGGCCCAGGGCTCCTCAGGGATGGTCACCAACATCTCGTCCGCTGGTGCCACTTGACTTGGCTTATATACCTGGCAAGACTCGCAGTTCCTCACAAACCGAGCCACGTCGCGGTACATCCCCGGCCAATAATAACGGTTGCTCACCCGACTTATCGTCTTCCGTACTCCAAGGTGTCCGGGCGCTGGTTGGCTGTGGTTCTCCTGGAGAACTCGTTTTCGTAACGTGATTGGAACACACAATTTCCAGGGAGTAGAGTCCTCGTCATTCGGGTGCCTCGGGATGTGCCTGAAAAGCTGAGTACCAACGATTGCATAGTCCGAGTCTTTGACGGGGTCGCGACGGACCTCCTCCTTCTTCCGCTGCCACCATGTGCATACCACTGGTTCACCCTCCTCCACAGCTCGTTGCAATACCTCCATAGGCTGTCGGGACAAAGCGTCAGCGACCACGTTGTGCTTCCCCTTCCGATATTCGACCGTGTAGTTATATTGCTGCAACTCCAAAGCCCATCGAGCCAATCGACCCGTAGGATTCTCAATCGAGTTCAGCCATTTTAGCGACAGATGGTCGGTAATAACGTGAAACCGGTACCCCTCTAGATACGGCCGCATTTTCCGTATGCCCCATATTATCGCGAGGCACTCTTTTTCAGTCGCCGTGTAATTTCTTTCAGCCCCGTTGAGGCCCCTGCTTGCATAGGCGATGACTCTTTCCCCGTCATCCAAGTCCTGAGTCAACACTGCCCCTAAGCCGTAGTCGCTAGCATCCGTCTGTAGCTTGAATGCCTTCGTGAAATCAGGGCATGCCAGTACCGGTGCTTCCGTTAATTTGGTTTTCAACAGCTCGAACGCCATCTGTTGATCCACCGTCCACTTCCAGTGTTTGCCCTTCTTGAGTAGCGCAGTCAGGGGTTGTGCGATGGCGGCGAAATCGGGTACGAAACGACGGTACCAGGAAGCGACTCCCAAAAATCGTCTCACGTCTCGCAGGTTGCGGGGAGCCGTCATCTCCCGGATCGCCGCGACTTTATCTGGGTCAGTTTGGATGCCCTTTCCGCTTACAACATGGCCGAGGTACTTCGTCTCCCTCTTGAAGAACTCGCACTTATCGGGATTAATTTTCAGGTTAGCGGCACGGAGTCGTCGGAACACTTCCGCCAGTTTAGCTAAGTGCTCCTCTAATGTGCTCCCGGTGACTATAATGTCGTCTAGATACGCGAAGGCGAATGGTTCCAGATCTGGCCCGATGACGCTGTCAAGGGCCCTTTGGAAGGTGGCTGGGGCCGAATGCAGTCCGAACGGCATTACTCGCCATTGATACAATCCACGTCCGGCGACGGTAAAAGCGGTGTACTTCTTGCTATCGTCCTCCAAAGGGATCTGCCAGTATCCGTCTTTAAGATCCAGGCTGCTTACGTATCGCGCATTCCGGAGCCGGTCCAAAATGGTCGAGATTCGTGGGAGTGGATACGCGTCGGGGTCGGATTTGCGGTTCAGATGCCTGAAATCGATACATAACCGCCATGTACCGTTTTTCTTTGGGGCCAGTGTGATGGGTGAACTATAGGCACTCCTGGAGGGTTCAATATAGCCATTGGCCAGTAGTTCATTCACTTTTGCGTCGATGATAGCCTGCATGGCCGGGTTCCTGGGCGCATACCTGATTTTAAAGGGCCGGTCGTCCGTCATCACGATTCTATGTCGAGCGGCGGTGGACAAACCGTGCAGTTCCCCGAACTTCTGCAGCTCCCCTTCTAAAAAATGTGTTATTCTATCTTGGTCCTCCGGACTGTGATCACTTACCGGAATATGTCCTGGTGTAACCTCGTCATCCTCCTGGTGTGGTTCTGGGCAGGATACAGAGCCTACTTCGGGACTGGTGGTCGTACCGGGTTGGACAGATGGCGTCAAATGGCGGTTGGCCTCCCCGCTTAGCGGTATATTGGCATCCTGGGTTCGCTGAAAATTGCAAGTAAGACCGGCACATATCATCCTAGTGCCACATTCTTCCAGGAACTTCAGACCGATGATCAGATCCTCGGTGGCATCGGGCATGACAAGGAGTTCGGTTCGAATGCTACGGTTTCCCAGGGTGAGCGTGTATTCCAGTGCATGGGTGATTCGGCGGTAAGATCCATCAGCCAGGGTCACCCCGAAATCATGTGGGTGTAAAGTTGACACATCTTGCAACGTATTGACAATAGCCTGGCTCACGAAACATGTTGTAGCCCAAGTGTCAACCGTAGCTGCCACCAGCCGGCCTTCTAAGCCGACGTTAGCCAGGAGTTTCGTCCTGGTATACTGTAAAGAGGTTTCTAGTTGGGCGGTAGGCTTGGTAGAGGACCCGCATCCCCTCTCTCGGTACGAGTCCGGCGGTCGTTTCCCGACCGACGGCAGCACTGGATCGTTCGAATGTCCCGGCGACCACAGTCCCAACAGAATAAGATGCTCGGATTCCTGCATTGAGCCGAAAAATGTCCGCCCTGACCACAGTTTCGACACGTACTTCGGGGGTTAGGGATGGATCCACTTGTAGTAGGCCCAGTCTTCTCGGGGGCCATCAACCGGTGCTGTTCGTGCGTATGGTGGGGGCCTTTCGGAATCTGCTCTAGGTCAGCGGCCATCTCCAGGAGTTCCCCCAATGTGGCAAAATCCTTCCGTCGGATGTACCACAGGTATTCCGGCAACGCGTTGCGGAAAATTCTCTCGAGCTTCTGAGTCTCGGAGTAATCAGTGTGCCTCATCAAGTTCTGCATCGCCAGGGTATAATCGCTGAAGGACTCTCGCGGCCGTTGGTGTCTTTTCCTGACTTCGTCCTCCAATCGTTCGAAATACCGGGGTGTCAGGAAAAACTTAAGGAAATCTGTCCTAAATGACGACCACGTCTCCCATTGGCGATTTTTGTTCCGGAACCAGATAAGTGCCTTGTTGGTAAGAACTTCAGGCATCATGGTTGGCAAAGTGTCTATCCTGATGGCGTACATGCGAGCCAACTCTTCCATCCTTTCGGTAAACTCCAACGGTTCACCTTCGCCATCGAACTTGACTCCCCATTTCCGAACCTGGTCCGCGCTGGACTTGAGGTCAGTGGTAGAGAGCGACGTCAAGGTTAGGCCGATCCTGGGGCCAGTACCATTTTCGGGCCCGGTTATGTCGTCCGCATCAGTTGAGTGATTTGTCCCCGGCGGCACTGTCAACAGGGGAAGTTTTCTGGGGGTTGCCAGCTTGCCCTCCGCAAGGGAGGCTGGTGGTTCATGCTTCACTTGTAGTTGTAGGAATCTTTGTAGAACTTCAGGCGCATGTTCTCCACCCACGAATTGGGCGAGTCGTTTGCGCAGCTCCTCGACGTTTCCAGTAGTCTCTAAGTTGAACTCGCCAAGGTAGGTGACCAGCTCTTCCCTTCTTAGGGTGTAGGCCCATGAGGTACGCAACATATTGAGCGGTGTTTAAATGAAGATACTCAAGTATCCTCCAAAACCTGGTACTCTCTCTTTACTTGGTGTTAAAGTTTTTTTTTTTTTTTCTTTAGCCTGGTGTTCCGGTAACGATATAAAACCTTTAACTCTCTGTCCCTGCTCGGGCGCCACTGTAACGACGAGTTTCCTCCGTTTGCTGGGGTAAGCTCGCGGGGGTAGGGATCGTCACAGAAATTTGTTTGATCTAGTGACAGAGAGTGAAAGGCGTGGTCTTAAACGTTATGAAATTCAATTTATTGATTTAGTTATACCTAATTACGAAACACCTAAGCTAAATTTAATAAAGTGGAAAGAGAGAGAGATGCGGTTTGCTCTTGTTGGATCTAATATTGCTGGATGCACGGGGATTCTACGTCCTTCTAACGAACGGTACGCCTCCTGCTAGAAAATGTTCAAAGATACGGTGGGAAGTGACCAACGAACGGCACGCTTCCTTCTAGTAAATGTTCAAAGATACGGTGGGAAGTGACCAACGAACGGCCCGCTTCCTTCTAGCAAATGTCCAAAGATACGGTGGGAAGTGACCAACGAACGGCACGCTTCCTTCTAGCAAATGTTCAAAGGTACGGTGGGAAGTGACCAACGAACGGCACGCTTCCTTCTAGCAAGTGTTCAAAGATACGGTGGGAAGTGACCAACGAACGGCACGCTTCCTTCTAGCAAATGTTCAAAGGTACGGTGGGAAGTGACCAACGAACGGCACGCTTCCTTCTAGCAAATGTTCAAAGATACGGTGGGAAGTGACCAACGAACGGCACCCTTCCTTCTAGCAAATGTTCAAAGATACGGTGGGAAGCGACCAACGAACGGCACGCTTCCTTCTAGCAAATTTTCAAAGATACGGTGGGAAGTGACCAACGAACGGCACGCCTCCTGCTAGCAAATGTTCAAAGATACGGTGGGAAGTGACCAACGAACGGCACGCTTCCTTCTAGCAAATGTTCAAAGATACGGTGGGAAGTGACCAACGAACGGCACGCTTCCTTCTAGCAAATGTTCAAAGATACGGTGGGAAGTGACCAACGAACGGCACGCCTCCTGCTAGCAAATATTCAAGGATACGGTGGGAAGTGACCAACGAACGGCACGCTTCCTGCTAGTAAATGTTCAAGGATACGGTGGGAAGTGACCAACGAACGGCACCCCTCCTGCTAGTAAATGTTCAAGGATACGGTGGGAAGTGACCAACGAACGGCACGCTTCCTGCTAGTAATTGTTCAACGAAATTTAACGTTTAACTGAATTTTTTGCCACCTAAAATCCATACGCGTGCCAGTGCTGACACGCGTGTCATATTTTTGCCAGCCCTGATCTAGGATATAATTACAATTAAAGTAAAAACTTTACTTGTTTTCTTATTTTGCAAATCTAGTAAAATACCTTAATCGGATTTGCAAAATCTTAACATATGAAGTAAAGTCATATTCCACTAAATTTATTTCATCAAAAGAATCACAACTTCTGCATCAACATTTGCAGAAAATTCAATCTGAAATACAAATTGGATATCTTTTTCATTTGAAATTAATTTTATATGTATTTACTGTGGCAAAGGGAAAGAAAATTCATTTTTGAAAATGCATATTTTAAAATCGTTATTTTTCAGGAACTTAAACTTTAATTATCTGAAACTTCGTTAAAATTGATTAAAAATATATGTTTTACATTTCTGAATAGTTTTATCTGGGTTTTATTATTTAAGATTTGTCACAGACTCCTTAATTTTTAGGTATCAAAAAAGTCAATCTTTTCCAGCTTTAGTCAACTTTAACTTAAAACTAAAATATAAAAATGCTATTTTTTTGATAAAGTAAGTAACATGCAGGCACGTAGCTAGGGGGGGGGCTTGGGGGCTCGAGCCCCCCCTCGAAATGATTTGACAAATTTTGAAACGTAACAAAATACGCCGAAAGCAACAAAGTTTTTAAAAAAATGTAATAAAAAATATTATTTTTGTTGAAATCAAATAGCAAATGGCCAAGTTTCTTAAGTTTTCATAAATAAAATATACTCGAAATCCAATTGCGAAAACTGTTTTCTAAAAAATTTGTTATGCTATTTGGTGCCCATTTTGTTTATGGTTTTTTTGTAAAAATCTTGAATAGTTATGTATGCTACACACAGAAAACAGATTCGTAGTTCCAACCGAATTTTTCGCCAACCGAATTTTTGTAGTTTCAGGTACAATCACTTTTATTTATTTTTAATACCATTGTAACTACCAAAATTTATTTACAGTTTTTGTTGTGTTAATACATTACTTTAATGTTTGTGGATTATAAATTCTATAAATAGAAAAATACGTTCCACAAAATTTATTTAAAAACCAAAATTTTTTATGTCGCTAACTGGGATCGAACCGGCGACCCTCCGCTTGTCAGCCCATTGCTTTCCCTCTAAGCTAAGCTCTATTTAAATTTTTTTAGACAAATTTCAAATTTGATATTCTTCAGGTTTGAGTATTTTGTCTATAAATAAAATTATATCAACAACAGAAAATCAGTTGTCTTTTAATTTGAATAAAAAAAATTTTTTTTTAAAAATTATATCGCGAGCCGGGATTGAACCGGCGACCTTCCGTTTGTCAGCCCATTGCTTTTCCTCTAGGCTAAACTCGACATTTATTTTTTTTGTCAAATTTCAAATTTGAATTTCTTCAGGTAGAAAATTTGAATATTTTGCTTTTGAATAAAATTATATTCACGAAAGAAGATCAATTGTGTCTTTTAATTTGAATCAATAAAAAAATTATTAAAAAAAAAAAGTTATGCCTTGGTTGAGGTTTGAACTCAAATCTCTAAGGCTATAAGGCTGTGTCTCTGCCTCCTGCGCCACAGATACTTACGTTCAGCTGTTGTCTAACTTATAATTTAAACATTCATATGGGCATATCTACGGAACCGGGCGATTCCATGTAACTCGGCATTTAAACCATTTTAATGACAATATATAATATTTTTGATGCCCGTGTAAAAAAGATCAGATATGGCCAGATCTCAGTAGATCTTACCAGATCTAATTAGATCTCAAAATTGGGGACAAATTTGAGATTTAATTAGATCTGATCAGATCTAGGCATATCTGGCGCAATTCTCCAGATTACTTTAGATTTGAACAGATTTGGCACTAGATCTGATCAGATCTTGCCATAAGGTATTATCACGCATGCCATATCTGATCATATTTGATGAGATCTGGTACAGGATCTAATTAGACTCAATCATATCTATTTAGACCTAAAAAGATCTGACCAGATCTAAACTTTTTTACGCGGGTGGTATCTGCATTTTCGAGGCAACAAATTTAAGCAGAAAGACATCTTAAATTTTAATATTTATACTGCTAATGTGCCCTACTCAATTAAAAACTTTCCTAATTTACCCTAATTTTGCTTGTAACTTTCAAGAGTTTTTCAACTCTTTTGGTTATAACTTTTTCAGCATAAAAGGAAATCGCCCAAAACCTTTGGTAGATAACAATTATGATATTAGAAAATCCTCCACTTGTTGAAAAAATAGGTACCCTCAATTAGGAACAAATGGTAGTTCTTTAAAATCTGTAACTCTGTTTTTTGAATAAAGAGTAATTTCAGACATTTTTAATTTTTGCGCTTTCAATTTCAATGGAATTGAAAATTTTACATACTGACATATAACTGACAAGTAAACAAAAATATTGAGATCAAATTAATAAGTGTGCCTTCAAAAATAAAGAAAATATGATAATAAAAATCCCTTCACCTCTATGCGTGAACAACTTGAAATTTGATATTTTTTGAAGGGCACATCCGCAGTTTGAAAAATAATTAGTTGCAGTCCTGCGTGATCGGTATATATCGGTGATACTATAATTGTGTGTAAGTGCTAAATGGATCGTAGTATTAGTTTGGCGTACAGACCCATTTTAGGTTAAATTTTGTGGCTTTTCATAGATTTTTGGAACTAAAAGTGATGTAGAAACCAAACGGATAATCCGATCGTTTTAGCACTTACAACAATATTAATTGCGATATATATCATACAAGCCAGATTTCAGCCATTAATTCTTTTATCTGTGGATGTGCTAGTCAATTTAAAGCTGGATTTTTAGCGTATTGTACAGCGAAAATTGACGTAAAGCCTAAAAATAAAATCCGATCTGTTTAGCACTTTCACATAATGACAGCTATGATAAGATCTACCGTTCCAGATAGATTGGACTCCATAATTCTTAAAACTGTGGATGTGCCTTCAATTTGAATTTAACCTTTTAGAGAATTTTGCAGAAAGATATGTTGTAGAGAATACGACATTCGTCCGATCCGTTTAGCACTTTCAGATAATAACCCAGCAAAATCTTTCATTACCAAATAAATGGTTATATAATAGAAATTCATAGCTCCGCATAACTTATTTTTTGGCGTCTAAACTCATTATTTTTGTTTGGCGTGGTCGTTTTTATAAGTAGTCACGCTTACCTGCTCGCTTACGAAAAAATGAGAAATAAGTAGTACGAGATTTTGAATAATAAGTGGTTACAGAAATGCTTACAAAAAGTTGAATTATAAGTGGTTATCCGATTGCTTACTTAATTCTTAAAAATAAGGAATTAAGCAAATACTATTAGCTTAAGGAAATGCATTCAGAAAATTTAAATTTTCTCTAGTGTGTAATTTTAGGACTCGTCATAAAAATTTAAACATAAAACATATTTACATATAATAAATAAAAGTATATAAAATTTAACTGTGTAAAAAGTACTTATTTAACCTATTACGAGTAAGTCATTATTTTATATTTAGAACCAATGAATACAATAGGCCGTTATTAGGAAGTCATTATTTTATATTATACAATAATGCAAAAGGTAATGATATATCATTTTTGGTAATGCAGATAGTAATGAGGTGTCATTACCAATATATAGGTACTAGGCCAACTCTCTACCGACTACACCACAAACACTTATTAACTTTGAAGTCTAATTTTGAATTTATATGTTTTGCTTCGAAAACAAATATAGTAAAAAATTCGTTAACCAATACCAAACAATAGTTGTGTGTGTATCAATACAATCCACAATTCGGTTGGTTCTACAGAAACTTGAATTTAAGGTCTTATTTGATTAGGATACCCGTATTTGTAGTTACCACTTTCGAATATTGAAATTTTTTTAAAAAAGGTTATAGATAACACCAATTTTCTTGTATATTCACTAAATAAATGGCTGCTCTACTGCATAGAATTACTAAACTGGTACTAATTTTAAAATTGATTGGAGATACCAATAATTTGTTAAAAGGATTGTTTTTTAGTTCATTTTCCCCATTTTTAATACCTAGTAAAATATTTTTGATGTAGTATTCAATTATAGGTAATTCCAAATAAAATAAAGTCCTGGCAAATTCATTTTAATGGTTTTGATCGAAAGCCAACCAATCTTTTTCCTGGGTGTGCAAGGAATATGTATATAGATTAGAGATGAGCGATCGGGTGATTTTTGAATAACGCTGCTACCAGTGATCGTGATTTTCAAATCACCGTTCTTTTAAACAGTGACCATGATCACGGGTTTGTAATAGAGATGGGCGATCTGGCGCTTTTTCAGTAACATTGTTCTCAGTGAATGTGATTTGCAAATCGTTGTTCTTTTAAACTGTGATCGTGATCACGGTTTTTCTATGGAAAAGACTGCGATTTTCTGATAAATAAACGAAATAATATTTATGGCGAGTTTTTAAGATGTCAGTTAAACTTGGTTTAGTTAAACCGAAAACGAATTTTGTCAGCCATTTCAAAGTTTATTAACAAAAATTTGCCGGAAAATCTTTTTCTCGAGTATAATTTATTTCTTTATTGAAATAAAACAAAATAAACCACATTTTAAAAGCAGTATTCCAGTTACAAACTGCGTTAAACTAAGTTTAAAGATAATCCACTTCCTAAAAACTGGGCCTTAAAAGAAGAATAGTTGCGACCGGTAACAAAGACATGATAGAAGGACACATTTTATTCAGAAGAGTGTGAAAGCAAGTCACTATTAAAAAAAAACATGTATTACTGTGCTCAAAGAAGTTTGCAAGAAAGAATAGTACAAAAATACTAAGAACGACATTCCCAGTAACTGCGACTTGAAATATTTGATCACTGCCGTTACCAGTGATTTATCAATAACTGTGATTAAATCACCGGTATGAAAATATCGCTCATCTCTAATATGTACCATTCAAGACATACTTGATCCCATAATTCTTTAAACCGTGGATGTGCCATTCAATTTTGTGCTGCAGTTTTGAGGAAAATTTATATGAGCACAAGTCCAAACATAGACCGATTTAAACCAAAATCAATAGACTTCGCCCTTGGGCCGATATAAATCGGTCTACCAAATTTTATAAAAAAATCTTAATATTTGCGACCTGTAGCGTGCGCACAAGAATACATGGAGAGAAAGACGGACGGAAAATTTTAAAAAACAATATTACATACTTATAATCAATAATGGAAATATAGCGCGACTATGCATTTTCGAATAAAATTACCGTGATGATTGAAAAATTTGTGTCATCTTTTTTTCATTAAATCGAGGTAAAATGTGTAAAAATAACTCAAAAATAGCAAAAAAAAAAAAAAAAGATTTTTGGTAAATTTGACCTCAATTTGCTCAAAAACCAGATGTGTTGGAAAAATTTGGAATCCAAATTCGGACTCAGCACGGAAAAGTTACTTGAAAATGCCCGAAAAATCCAAAAATTTTAAAATATTTATTAGCGAAAATGTGTGCGGTTTTTTGTTTATACCTTTTTCAGCACTCAAAAAAATGTATTCACGCGAACAGATTACTTCTTTTTAATGCATTTTAAATAAGTTAATCTATAAAAAAAAATGTGTGCCACTAATTAGAAATTTTTTTTTTTTTTAAATCTGAAATCGAACTGTTTCGTAGATTTTCCCATATGTATGAAACGAAAAAATATGATAGATTCCAAAATTTTATTATGATAAATAAAATTTCTGTTCTTTGTCTCTATATATTATTACAATTACCAAAATAATATAAATTAATTATTAAAGCTACTAAAGTTGAAAAATACTTTTTAAATTGATTGGAAAAACTAATACTTAGGATAGTGTGATCGATTTTATTGAATCACAACTGATACTAGATTTTTGCTGTCGATATTTTATTCAAATGACTAAATCTTCGATAAATTGGTGGTTGTTGTTATTGAAGGTAATGTGGAAGTTAGTATTTTTTCAATATTGGTTAGAAAATCCAATATTTTGGATAACGGGGCAGTGTTTTGGTTCATCACATATATTTTCTGTTCACAAATAAATATAACTTTCCTGATGATGAATTTGAAATAATTGTAATTAAAATGATTTAATAATGAAAAAATTTCGTTGGTTCCGATAGAATCCCAACCAATTTATTTTCTGTGTGTATATATTCTTACGCTCACGCGCGAATGACTTGAGTATAGTAACTATTACTCACGATCACGTGTGAATAACGTGACTCACGAACATTTCGTGTCACGCGCCAATCTCTAGTAATTACTAATGGCGTTTTCTTTTCTGAAAAAAATGTTGCCTTTTTTTTGCATTTTGCTTTTGAATTGCCTTTTTTGTGTTCTTTTCTAAATTAAGGGTAACATTTTAAGAGGGCTAGGTGTTCTTTTCTAAAAATGTTGCCTAAATAAAGGGCAAAAAGGCAACATTTTTCGCCCTCAAAAAATTTACGGGGTAGAGTGTTGCCCTGTTTTTTTCTTTATGTCAATGCCATGTGTATATACTGTAATGTTTTTTGCCAGCTAACTCACAACTTGGTGGCCTAGGGGGTACTATCATGGCTTCTGATGCAGTAGGTCGCAGGTTCAAACCCCGGTTGGAGCAAAATATTTTTTTTTGTTTTTTTTTTGTTTTTATAAAATTTTAATTAGATTTTTATAGTTTTGCTGTTTATTTAACAATTTTTTAGGCTAAAAATAAATAAAAAATTATACAATTTGCTTTAAATATGAAAAAAAAAAAAAAATTTAATTGAAAAAAGAAAATACATAAAAAAATTTATTTTTTACTTTGTCTGGAATTTGAACCCGTCCAGCCCATGTCAAAGGCAGGCATCACAACCACTAGGCCACAATTAGTAATAGTTTGCGTAAACAATATTGCATACGAGTATACAATACACATACATATGTTTAGAAAAATGCAACAGTGATTTTATTGTGTTCTATTCTGATTGAAAAAATGTAACATTTTAATGGGGTGAGGGCAACATTTTTAAAATGTTGCCTTTTAACAAGGCAACATTTTTTTCCAGAAAAGAAATCGCCATAAATCTAAAACTAGTTCAAAATCATTGTTAACATGGAACCACATATAATTTAATACAGTTTTTTAATGGACCTTATATACATTAGAGTGCCCCTTAAAAATATATTTGTCATTACGCCCCCCAGTTTTATTGGAAATTGTCCCAAATGGAAGATATCGATTTTTTTTTGGAAAACGTTAACTCGTGCCGAAGGTTGGACGAAAATGGCCCATTTTGGAAAAAAGTGTATTACTATTAAAAATTCCCAAAATTCGAAATTTCTAAAAAAATTATTTTTTATTCTATTCCCAGCGAAAAAAGAGATGCCGAAGAAGTAGAAAAAGCACTACAATTGATGATCTAGATTTACTTCTTTTTTAACATAAACACTAATGATTTTAACATTGAGTTGTCATAGGAGAGGAATACTCCGACTTTAACATTTTTTCAGTACTTTTTGAACGAGTGCAAAGGAAGCTCTTTTTCACCAATTAAAAGTTAAAAAAAATTCTTCACAAAAAAAAAATTTTTTTTTTTTTATTTTACAAAAGATTTTTTATTGCCGCCACCGGGTTCGAATTTGCGACCTCACGCTTTAGAAGCAATACTTAAGAGATATTTTGGATGTGGTTCAGAAGTAATTCTAAAAAAGCTGTAAAAATGTAATAACGGATACTTGGGAAACAATGAAAGAAGTAATTTTTTGAAGTTGTTCAGAAGTAATTCTAAAAAAGCTGTAAAAATGTATTAACGGATACTTGGGAAGCAATGAAAGAAGTGATTTTTTGAAGTTGTTCAGAGTAACTTCTAAAAAGCTGTAAAAATACACTAACGGATACTTGTGAAGCATTAAAAGAAGTAGTTTGTAAAGCACTACTTTCAATTTTTTTGCTGGGTTTATTCATTTAATATAGTCAGTGATTCAGACATGGAATTTTGACTTCATCGGATATCACTAACCCAATAAAAATGGGGGGTGTAATGAACGAAAATCGACAAATCGCTATTTTAAGGGACAGTCTAATATACATATATATGAGTATTTTTTTATATAAAATCACTTTGAAAAAATTGCTTATGCGGGATGATATATAATTATAGATGATTTTATAAAGAACTTTATATTGAATGAGGGGAATGTTTAGTTGATCTCTTATTTTGGTAAATGAATGTTTTTTAGTTTGACTATAGATCATAAATTAATATCACTTTCAGTTTAAATTATTTTCAAATTAAAGAAAGATGATACAATTTTCACAAGTAAGTTACAAAGAATAAAAATTTTTGAAAGAATTCGATAAGGCCAGCAAGACAGAATGCGTATTTTCGGCTTTCGCTACAAAGTCATCATCAGTGTCATTTTCCTTGAATGGGTTAATAATTGATAATTGTCTACTTATATCACAGTTGAAAGAAAATCTAATATGTTAACAACTCAACTTAGACTAACATCGACGAAATCTAACAATGCTATTTTTCTCTCCTTTGTTATTATTACTCTTTTTTGCTTTGAACCTTAATTCGTAAGGTATCTCAGCTGATTCTATTCAAATCTGTGTATGATAACCACACCCAGGAAAAAGATTGGTTGGCTTTCGATCAAAACCATTAAAATGAATTTGCCAGGACTTTATTTTATTTGGAATTACCTATAATTGAATACTACATCAAAAATATTTTACTAGGTATTAAAAATACGGAAAATGAACTAAAAAACAATCCTTTTAACAAATTATTGGTATCTCCAATCAATTTTAAAATTAGTATCAGTTTAGTAATTCTATGCAGTAGAAGCAGCCATTTATTTAGTGAATATACAAGAAAATTGGTGTTATCTATAAACTTTTTTAAAAAAATTTCAATATTCGCATATGGTAACTACAAATACGGGTATCCTAATCAAATATGACCTTAAATTCAAGGTTCTGTAGAACCAACCGAATTGTGGATTGTATTGATAACACACACAACTATTAATTGGTATTGATAAACGAATTTTATACTGTATTAATAAAACACATAAATTCAAAATTAGTCATTAAAATTATTAAGTGTTTGTGGTGTAGTGGGTGAGGAGTTGGCATAGTACGCCGGATTTCCGGGTTCGAATCCCGGAAAAGACAAAAATTTAGATGTTTTTTTTTTTTAATTAAAATAAAATATTCATATGTATAAACAGTAAATATGGCTAAGAAATTTAAAAGTAGTTGTGGTGCAGTGGGTAAAAGTGTGAACTATTAACCTGAAGGACCGGGTTCAATACCAGAAAATTCAAAAAAAGTTTTTTAATTTCAATAAAATTTTGTAGAACATAATAATATTTATGTGGAACATAATATTGAATTAGACAACCGAATATTGGCTTTCACAGCGAAAAATATAATTTAATATAAATATAGTTGTCGTAACCGCACGAATTCGATTGGCAACAAATTCGGTGGCCACAACTGAGACTGTTTTCTGTGTGCACAGATTTTTGAATAACAACGAACCGTTAAATTTAAATTTATGTTATTTAAATTATATTTTGAACCGTGTCAATGTGTTTTTAAGATGAATGAGGGGAATGTTTATTTTGATATTGTTATATACACAAAAAAATATATTAGACGGTATATTGCCTTGGTTGGCATAGGTAGCCTCTTTTTGTATAAAATTTTAAAAACGAGTTTAATTACCTATGCCAATAGGTAAATATTTAACTTTTTGGCAATGTAAATTCAACATGTGAGAATAGGCAACCATTCGAAAATTTGATTTTCAAATTCGAAATGTCGTAAACAAATTTTCAATAAATTATATTTTTTTATCTGTCAGCCGCTGTTAAAAATATAAAATTTTAATTGGTTTTTTGATCGCAAATGAATATTGATTGGCAAATGAATATTAAGGCTATATTGTGGTAAAAAGAAGTATTACAACGAAGCACATATCTTTTGCATTTTCGGAAACGTTTGCCACCCAGTAATGTTTGTTTCAAATCATAGTGATATCACTCACTATGGGCAATTATCTTTAATTTGGGCATGGACAAAAACTCTTTAAAAGGTACATTCGTTCTTTTTTTATGAAACATTTCCTAATGCTGTTTTATGATTTTATTTATCAATTCGGTTTTGTAGCCAAAATAAAAGGCCCTGAAAAGATCTATTGCAACAGCAATTGAACTAAACCCATAACTAATAGTTTTATTTGAAAATTTGGAAAAACTTGGAACCGCTAGACTCTGTCAAATCGTGTTTTTGACAAACGTAGCACAAACTGAACATGAAGATATCATCTTTTTTACACTTGAACCATCAGATTAAAATCTTAATTTTTCTGGCAGTCCACAAAAAAAAAAACAACCATCTTTATTACTATACTTTTGAGGCGAAACATAAAAGAATATAAAGGAAAATACAGCTATTCATAAGAAGGTACTCAGTAAAAATACCAATGGGTTCTATTGTAGTTAGATGCAAAAGAATAGAAAGCATTTGTAAACCCGTAAGTACAAACTTTTTGTTTAATATTGAAAATCCCCTTTTTCTTTACCTTTTAGAAATTCCAAGAAGAATTATACTAATCCTTTCTTTAAACAAAGCACGACAAGCATTATTCAATTTTGGCGTTTTTACTGCACGTTCTACAAATAATGAGGAGCGAAGAACAATCATGGTTTTATAATACATCATAACATATTTTTTTAAATAAGCATTTTTTAGAATATGTGAATTTTATTATGGAAAAAGGTCCTCAATATCGCAGAGTTCTTCTATAGCAAATCAGAAGCTGAGATCTTTTCTTTATGACAATATCCCTAGGCAACTCTTTATATTCTGAGGGGTTTTCTTAAGAAAAATACATCCGCAGTTTGAAAAATAATTAGTTGCAGTCCTGCGTGATCGGTATATATCGGTGATACTATAATTGTGTGTAAGTGCTAAATGGATCGTAGTATTAGTTTGGCGTACAGACCCATTTTAGGTTAAATTTTGTGGCTTTCGATCAAAACCATTAAAATGAATTTGCCAGGACTTTATTTTATTTGGAATTACCTATAATTGAATACTACATCAAAAATATTTTACTAGGTATTAAAAATACGGAAAATGAACTAAAAAACAATCCTTTTAACAAATTATTGGTATCTCCAATCAATTTTAAAATTAGTATCAGTTTAGTAATTCTATGCAGTAGAAGCAGCCATTTATTTAGTGAATATACAAGAAAATTGGTGTTATCTATAAACTTTTTTAAAAAAATTTCAATATTCGCATATGGTAACTACAAATACGGGTATCCTAATCAAATATGACCTTAAATTCAAGGTTCTGTAGAACCAACCGAATTGTGGATTGTATTGATAACACACACAACTATTAATTGGTATTGATAAACGAATTTTATACTGTATTAATAAAACACATAAATTCAAAATTAGTCATTAAAATTATTAAGTGTTTGTGGTGTAGTGGGTGAGGAGTTGGCATAGTACGCCGGATTTCCGGGTTCGAATCCCGGAAAAGACAAAAATTTAGATGTTTTTTTTTTTTAATTAAAATAAAATATTCATATGTATAAACAGTAAATATGGCTAAGAAATTTAAAAGTAGTTGTGGTGCAGTGGGTAAAAGTGTGAACTATTAACCTGAAGGACCGGGTTCAATACCAGAAAATTCAAAAAAAGTTTTTTAATTTCAATAAAATTTTGTAGAACATAATAATATTTATGTGGAACATAATATTGAATTAGACAACCGAATATTGGCTTTCACAGCGAAAAATATAATTTAATATAAATATAGTTGTCGTAACCGCACGAATTCGATTGGCAACAAATTCGGTGGCCACAACTGAGACTGTTTTCTGTGTGCACAGATTTTTGAATAACAACGAACCGTTAAATTTAAATTTATGTTATTTAAATTATATTTTGAACCGTGTCAATGTGTTTTTAAGATGAATGAGGGGAATGTTTATTTTGATATTGTTATATACACAAAAAAATATATTAGACGGTATATTGCCTTGGTTGGCATAGGTAGCCTCTTTTTGTATAAAATTTTAAAAACGAGTTTAATTACCTATGCCAATAGGTAAATATTTAACTTTTTGGCAATGTAAATTCAACATGTGAGAATAGGCAACCATTCGAAAATTTGATTTTCAAATTCGAAATGTCGTAAACAAATTTTCAATAAATTATATTTTTTTATCTGTCAGCCGCTGTTAAAAATATAAAATTTTAATTGGTTTTTTGATCGCAAATGAATATTGATTGGCAAATGAATATTAAGGCTATATTGTGGTAAAAAGAAGTATTACAACGAAGCACATATCTTTTGCATTTTCGGAAACGTTTGCCACCCAGTAATGTTTGTTTCAAATCATAGTGATATCACTCACTATGGGCAATTATCTTTAATTTGGGCATGGACAAAAACTCTTTAAAAGGTACATTCGTTCTTTTTTTATGAAACATTTCCTAATGCTGTTTTATGATTTTATTTATCAATTCGGTTTTGTAGCCAAAATAAAAGGCCCTGAAAAGATCTATTGCAACAGCAATTGAACTAAACCCATAACTAATAGTTTTATTTGAAAATTTGGAAAAACTTGGAACCGCTAGACTCTGTCAAATCGTGTTTTTGACAAACGTAGCACAAACTGAACATGAAGATATCATCTTTTTTACACTTGAACCATCAGATTAAAATCTTAATTTTTCTGGCAGTCCACAAAAAAAAAAACAACCATCTTTATTACTATACTTTTGAGGCGAAACATAAAAGAATATAAAGGAAAATACAGCTATTCATAAGAAGGTACTCAGTAAAAATACCAATGGGTTCTATTGTAGTTAGATGCAAAAGAATAGAAAGCATTTGTAAACCCGTAAGTACAAACTTTTTGTTTAATATTGAAAATCCCCTTTTTCTTTACCTTTTAGAAATTCCAAGAAGAATTATACTAATCCTTTCTTTAAACAAAGCACGACAAGCATTATTCAATTTTGGCGTTTTTACTGCACGTTCTACAAATAATGAGGAGCGAAGAACAATCATGGTTTTATAATACATCATAACATATTTTTTTAAATAAGCATTTTTTAGAATATGTGAATTTTATTATGGAAAAAGGTCCTCAATATCGCAGAGTTCTTCTATAGCAAATCAGAAGCTGAGATCTTTTCTTTATGACAATATCCCTAGGCAACTCTTTATATTCTGAGGGGTTTTCTTAAGAAAAATACCTCAATATCTGAGAACTTTCGTGGAAGAAACCTTCGGAACTTCATAATTCTCCTATTGCGAGAAATCCTCAGAATGTTAGAATTTTTCTGTACCAAAAATTCTTAAGAGTTGGAGTGTTATTCTATTAGAAAAGGTCTTCAGAATGTGAGGGGTTTTTTCAGAAATAAGTCCTCAGAATCTGAGACTTTTTCTTTAGAAATAAGTCTCCGCATCTGAAGGTTTGTTCTTTAGAATTAAGGCCTCAGAGTCTGAGGCTTTTTCCTTTTTCCTTTTTCAAAAAACTCTCAGAATCTGTAAAAATTTTTTATGAAACAATTTTAAGAACCTCTTGACATTTTCTTATTGAAAATTTATCAGAAAAACCATTAGGCTTTTCCCTATGGAAAACTCCTAAGATGCTTAGGACTTTTGCTCAGGACTTCTTCCTACAGAATCTGAGGGTTTTTAGGACCTTTTCTCGTAGAAAACCACTCATGTTATGTTGTATAGAGTAGTAATACCAGTAATTTCCATATTTAAATAGTTTGTAAAATTTACCTATATTTTTATCTATTTTTTTAATAAATAAATTGATATTTAATAAAATAAAAAAAATTTACATATTTAGGGAGGTTTTTGCAATAAAAATTGCCTAATAAGAAAGTAATATTACCAAGTGGGATGTACATATTACCTACGTTTTAATTAGTAATATACCAATGCGTTAAAGTTACTTTTACCAAAAAAATAGGTGATTATTCGAACATAAAAGTCAAATAGAAATTACCTATTTTTTATGGTACTATTGCCGTAAAAGATAGCAAACACTATGTTGCCTTTGAAAATAGGTGATATCACCCTACAATTTTAGGCAATATTACCTTCAATTTTTTTTCGTGTGTATTAAAGAAATCATGAAATACTATATATGTATGTATATGTAACCATATTAAGTTATATTTGGGTTCATATGTGTCAATATATAATCATATCTAACACAAATTATAAAATATTTCTTATATGGCTCTACATATAGTTTTATATGATTATGTATAGTGTCATACTAAATTATATATAAACGCATATGGGGGATTTCATGTCAAGTGACCCAACTTTTGAAATCGATGTCTTCCGATTTGGATGAAATTTTCAACAAGATCGGTAAATAAGTTTCTGAGTTAGAGGGGTCAAAATTTGACAGTTTGGCCAAACAGGTGTTCTTTCTCATCCATGTAACTTATTACCTATTTTTAAAAATTAGAAAATTTTTTTTAAATTTTTTTTTTTTTTAATTAAAATTTTTTTTTATTTTTTTTTTTAAATGGGTACTTTTCTTTTTTTTTGGCTCAAAAGAAAGCTTAGGTCTTTTCCTTTAAGGTAGTTTTGGTCGCTTAGTGGGATGCGAATGGGATATGTTTAAAAAAAATAATTTATAACTCAAGACGAGGGTTTTTCAATGTTTAGCATATGCACTATTTTGAATTTTTTTTTTCTATTAACGTCTCAACGAAAAGCAACACACAGAAAACTTTCTCAGTTGTGGCCACCGAATTTGTTGCCAATCGAACTCGTGCGGTTACGACCACTATCTTTATATTAAATTATATTTTTCGTCGTGAAAGCCAATATTCGGTTGTCTAATTCAATATTATGTTCCACATAAATATTATTATGTTCTACAAAATTTTATTGAAATTAAAAAACTTTTTTTGAATTTTCTGGTGTTGAACCCGGCCCTTCAGATTAATAGTTCACACTTTTACCCACTGCACCACAACTACTTTTAAATTTCTTAGCAATATTTACTGTTTATACATATGAATATTTTATTTTAATTAAATAAAAAACATCTAAATTTTTGTCTTTTCCGGGATTCGACCCTGAAATCCGGCGTACTAGGCCAACTCCTCACCCACTACACCACAAACACTTAATAATTTTAATGACTAATTTTGAATTTATGTGTTTTATTAATACAGTATAAAATTCGTTTATCAATACCAATTAATAGTTGTGTGTGTTATCAATATAATCCACAATTCGGTTGGTTCTACAGAAACTTGAATTTAAGGCCATATTTGATTAGGATACCCGTATTTGTAGTTACCACTTTCGAATATTGAAATTTTTTAAAAAAAGGTTATAGATAACACCAATTTTCTTGTATATTCACTAAATAAATGGCTGCTTCTACTGCATAGAATTACTAAACTGATACTAATTTTAAAATTGATTGGAGATACAAATAATTTGTTAAAAGGATTGTTTTTTAGTTCATTTTCCCTATTTTTAATACCTAGTAAAATATTTTTGATGTAGTATTCAATTATAGGTAATTCCAAATAAAATAAAGTCCTGGCAAATTCATTTTAATGGTTTTGATCGAAAGCCAACCAATCTTTTTCCTGGGTGAAGAATTGCTAAAAAATTGGTTGCTGAATTCTCTCACTCCCAAACAAAAAGAAGGGAAAAACTTTAGAGTGCGAAACTGAAGCTCTAGTAACTCAGGTTTATCAGCGAGATGATGAGTCGCTTGATGCCAGGGATGAAAGACTGGGTGTCTGTACGAATCGATGGCAAGAAAGTTCAAATGCAAAAGAGAATGGTTATTGAAAAAGTTTTCTGACGCTACTCAAAGCCAAAAAATAAACCAGCAGCGAAATCAACGCCAAAAAAGGAGCGGCAAAAAATAAAGGCGATAAATAGGGAGGATGAAAGGTATTTGAAAATTTGCACAACTTAAACACTTCATCAGCTACAATTAATCAAGTGTACATATAGTTATAATATAAAAGGATCTAATGTGATTAAGATTAAATTTTATTAAATTATTTATCTTTTTATTTTTATTATTATTATTATTTTTATTATTATTATTATTATTTTTATTATTATTATTATTATTTTATATTAGTTATTATTACAAATAAATAAAAAAATTTAATTTTTCAACATTTCTACACCCAGAAAACAGTCTCAGTTGTGGCCACCCAATTTTTTGCCAATCGAATTCTTGCGGTTACGATAACTATCTTTATATTAACTAATAACACCAAAAAGGAGCGGCAAAAAATAAAGGCGATAAATAGGGAGGATGAAAGGTATTTGAAAATTTGCACAACTTAAACACTTCATCAGCTACAATTAATCAAGTGTACAAATAGTTATAATATAAAAGGATCTAATGTGATTAAGATTAAATTTTATTAAATTATTTATCTTTTTATTTTTATTATTATTATTATTTTTATTATTATTATTTTTATTATTATTATTATTTTATATTAGTTATTATTACAAATAAATAAAAAAAATTTAATTTGTCAACATTTCTACACCCAGAAAACAGTCTCAGTTGTGGCCACCGAATTTTTTGCCAATCGAATTCGTGCGGTTACGATAACTATCTTTATATTAAATAATATTTTTCGTCGTGAAAGCCAATATTCGGTTGTCTTATTCAATATCATATTCCACATAAATATTATTATGTTCCACAAAATTTTATTGAAATTAAAAAACTTTTTTTGAATTTTCTGGTATTGAACCCGGCCATTCAGGTTAATAGTTCACACTCTTAGCCACTGCACCACAACTACTTTTAATTTTCTTAGCCATATTTACTGTTTATACATATGACTATTTTATTTTAATTAAAAAAAAAAACATATAAATTTTTGTCTTGTCCGGGATTTGAACTCGGAAATCCGGCGTACTAGGCCAACTCCCTACCAACTACACCACAAACTCTTATTAATTTTGAAGTCTAATTTTGAATTTATATGTTTTGCTTGGAAATCAAATATAGTAAAAAATTCGTTTACCAATATTAATCAATAGTTGTGTGTGTTATCAGTACAATCCACAATTCGGTTGGTTCTACAGAATCTGTTGCCACTTTCGAATATTGAAATTTTTTTAATAAAGGTTATCGGTAACACCAATTTTCTTGCATATACACTAAATAAATGGCTGCTTCTACTGCATAGAATTACTAAACTGATACTAATTTTAAAATTGATTGGAGATACCAATAATTTGTTAAAAGGATTGTTTTTTAATTCATTTTCCCTAGTTTTAATACCTAGTAAAATATTTCTGGTGTAGTAGTCAGTTATAGGCAACTGCAAATAAAATAACGTCCTGGTAAATTAATTTTAATGGTTTTTATCGAATTCCAACCAATCTTTTTCCTGGGTGTATAGAAAAAACGATTTTATTCCTGGGATTAACATATTGTGGTATGAAGGTATGAAATGCTAGTTAGGTACAGCTATGGACATATAAATGGCATATTTTACCATGAATTCTTTCTTATTCTACTATATTGCAAATACTATTAACAACCCAGGAAAATTTTTTACAATCGGTTGCCAATCAGACCAATTCTGCAACTGGTTCCACTGCAACCGATTCCATGGAACTGGTTCCGGAACCAGTTCCAGGGATCTCATATGGAAGGTATGACGGTCGTAGAATGAATTCTAGAACTAGTTCCAGAACTGATTCTAGGGCAACCGGTTCCACTTTGGAGCTATAGAAGTGGTTGCTTTTGGGACAATTTCAAACAAAAATAATCGGTGTTGGAATTGACAGCAGAAGGGGTTGTAGAGGAAAAGCAGCTATTGTGCAACCGATTCTTTGGAACAGAAAATTTTCCTGGGAACCAACAAGTTTTTGTTCCAGAACAGAAAACAGTCTCAGTTGTGGTCACCGAATTTGTTGCCAATCGAATTCGTGCGGTTACGACAACTATCTTTATATTAAATTATATTTTTGGTCATGAAAGCCAATATTCGGTTGTCTAATTCAATATTATGTTCCACATAAATATTATTATGTTCTACAAAATTTTATTGAAATTAAAAAACTTTTTTTGAATTTTCTGGTATTGAACCCGGCCCTTCAGGTTAATAGTTCACACTTTTACCCACTGCACCACAACTACTTTTAAATTTCTTAGCCATATTTACTGTTTATACATATGAATATTTTATTTTAATTAAAAAAAAATATATAAATTTTTCTCTTTTCCGGGATTCGAACCCGGAAATCCGGTGTACTAGGCCAACTCCTCACCCACTACACCACAAACACTTCATAATTTTAATGACTAATTTTGAATTTATGTTTTTTATTAATACAGTATAAAATTCGTTTATCAATACCAATTAATAGTTGTGTGTGTTATCAATACAATCCACAATTCGGTTGGTTCTACAGAAACTTGAATTTAATGTCATATTTGATTAGGATACCCGTATTTGTAGTTACCACTTTCGAATATTGAAATTTTTTTAAAAAAGGTTATAGATAACACCAATTTTCTTGTATATTCACTAAATAAATGGCTGCTTCTACTGAATAGAGTTACTAAACTGATACTAATTTTAAAATTGATTGGAGATACCAATAATTTGTTAAAGGGATTGTTTTTTAGTTCATTTTCCCTATTTTTAATACCTAGTAAAATATTTTTGGTGTAGTATTCAATTATAGGCAACTCCAAATATAATAAAGTCATGGTAAATTCATTTTAATGGTTTTGATCGAAAGCCAACCAATCTTTTTCCTGGGTGTACGTATCCCACTCGCATCCCGTTCACATTATCACACAAGTGCTTATACTTTTCTTCACACAAGTATGACAAAAAGTATGCTGAAATTGTCTGGTTGTCAAAAAAGTATAAAAGAATATCTTTTCAGTGTTCAGACTGTTAGCGACACACACAACAAATAAATTAAAACAGTTATGTTTTCTTCTATTATTACTTTTTTCACCATTAGTTGTTTTTAATCTTTGTTTACATTTATTTGTGAATAACACAACACTTGTGTTGAGACAAGTGGTAACTTTATGAAATATTTCAAAAAATAAATCTTGTCAAAAAAGTGTGACCCCTTTTTAAAATGTGCACCGTTTTGACATGTGTGTAACGAACAGTGTTCACACTATTATACATTTTCGTTATGCAACACATTTCTGACATGTATAACACACTTGTGTGATAATCTAAACGCAGCTAAGCGACCAAAACTACCTTAAAGGAAAAGACCTAAGCTTTCTTTTGAGCCAAAAAAAAATTACCCATTTAAAAAAAAAAAATTAAAAAAAAGTTTTAATTTAAAAAAAAAATATTGAAAAAAATTACTATATAATTCGAAATATTGCAGAAATGGCTATATAATTTGTTTGGGACAACTATTGCTTACACCAATAGGTAATAAGTTACATGGATGAGAAAGAACACCTGTTTGATCAAAATGTCAAATTTTGACCTCCTCTAACTCAGAAACTTTTTTACCGATTTTGTTGAATATTTATTTATCCAAATCGGAAGACATCGATTTAAAAATTTGGGTTACTTGACTTGAAATCTCCCATATGTAATTATATCTTTTATGTGGTACTTTATGTACTTACTACTTTACCCCCCACAATTTTTTTAAATTCGCTTTTTTATTTAAAGTACAGTTTTTATAATAAAAGCCTTCACACAGCCACCACAAATAAATAATTCTGCACAACAATGGGTTTAAAATAAATAAATATTTGATCACTTTTTCTCATGAAAGTGGATTGTTAGTAATGAATCCATTATAAATTACAATATACGTGTGTATGTCAAGATAATTTGGTAAAGTGCGAACTTAGGTAGATAGACCCGTAAGTAGTTTTGTTCATTTGTGTTTTGAATGAAAATAAATAACGTAAAGCAGGGTTGGAAAGCATTATATAATATTAAAGATAGCGGGCAAAGCCCGCTACGTTGTTAGCGTCCCTTAAAGTTTTTTTTTAATTCCAGTTTATGTAAAGGTAGACCTGGCAATTCAAGTAAATTCACAAATTCAGTTGGAAAATTTACTGCGTCGGTTTCTTTCACCGGTGCTTCGTTACCTGCAGTTTAAATATCAGAATATATAAGTTATATATGTGTTTCAATTCCACTCGTTTCCTATTTAGTTTCTTAATTTTAGTGTTCCATATACACTTGTTCTTTAAGTTTTAGATTTCTTGCTAAAGACGCTGACGTTAAGAGGGGGGGGGGGCAATTTTCACCTTTTGAACCACCATTTTTACCACGTTCCTGTCCAAAGTCCTAAAAATGCCTTGTCGATAAGTTAACCCATACTCCAAGGAAAACATATTGTAGATTACAGGTTTCTAGCCGAAGGCTTCGGTTATGCCATCAAGGGGGAGAATTATTCCGTTTTTACCCCTCCTGGTAGGAATTTCCAAAAATTCCGTCTTGGAGAACGTCTGCGTTGGAGGAGGAACCTACTACATAAATTATTTTAGGTCTCTATATCCAGCAGTTTGGCCAGGCCGTCAAGTGGGAAGTTTTCTCCCTTTTTACCCCTCCCGGTATGAATTTCAAAAATACCGACATAGGGGACGTCAACGTTGGAGAAGGAACGCAAATACAGGATTTAAGCTCCCTAGTTCCAGCAGTTTGGCCAGGCCGTTGGAACATTCATACCAAATTTCAACTTCATTGCCTCAGCGGTTTGGGCAGGCCGTTATTGGGGACATTTTTCCCTTTCAACCACCATTTTTACTATGTTCCTGTTCCAAAATAGATAGGAATTTCAAAAATTCCGTCTAAGTGTTTTAGTGGAGATATCCGTGGGGGAGGAAAAAAAGTACGTCTTTTTAAAATTATATTTTTTAAATGGTACTTTTTGGAAAAAGATACTTTGTTTTTTTGGAAAAAGATACTTTGTTTTTACAAAGTACTTTATTTGTACGTTTTTTGAAAAAGGTATTTTTTTGGAAAAATTTATTTTTTAGTACCTTTTTTTTGGAAAAGGTACTTTTTATGAAAAATGTATTTTTTTAGATTATTTTCAAATCAAAGAAAGATGATACAATTTTTACATGTAAATTACAAAGAATAAAAATTTTTGAAAGAATTCGATAAGACCAGCAACGCAGAATGCGCATTTTCGGTATTCGCTACAAAGCCATCATCAGTGCCTTTCGCCTTTGAGTGGGTTAATATTTTGATAATCGTCTACTTATGTGACTGTTGAAAGCAAATCGAATTTGTTATCAACAACTCAACTTAGACTAACATCAACGAAATTTAACAATGCTATTTTTATCCTTTGGTTATTATTACTCTTTTATGCTTTGAACCTTAATTCTTAAGATATCTCAGCTGATTCTATTCAACTCTGTGTATGATAAACACAGATTTTTGAATTACGACGAACCGTTAAACTTGAATTTAAATGTATGTTATTAAATTATATTTTTGCACCGTGTCAATGTGTTTAAGATGAATGGGGGAAATGTTTTAGTTGATCTGTTATTTAAGTAAATGAATGTTATTTTATTTTGCCTCTAGATCATAAATTAATATCACTTTCTTTTTAAATTATTTTCAAATTAAAAAAAGATGATACAATTTTTATAAGTAAATTACAAAGAATAAAAATTTTTGAAAGAATTCGATAAGACCAGCAAGGCAGAATGCGCATATTCGGCTTTCGCTACGTAGCCATCATCAGTGCCTTTCGCCTTTGATTGGGTTAATATTTTGATATCAATATAATCTGTTGAAATCAAATCGAATTTGTTATCAACAACTCAACTTAGACTAACATCAACGAAATTTAACAATGCTATTTTTATCCTTTTGTTATTATTACTCTTTTTTGTTTTTGGAAAAAGGTACTTTTTTTTGGAAAAGGTACTTTTTTTTGGAAAAGATACATTTTTTTAGAGAAAGGTACTTTTTTTGGAAAAAGGTACTTTTATATAATACTTTGGAAAAAAGCCTTTTTTCTGAAAAGGGTACTTTTTTTGGAAAACGGTACTTTTTTGGAAAACGATACCTTTTTTGGAAAACGGTATCTTTTTTTTGAAAAAGTACTTTTTTGGAAAAAGGTCGTTTTTTGGAAAAAGGTCCTTTTTTGGAAAAGGTCCCTTTTTTGTCCCCTTTTTGCCCCTCCCGATAAGAATTTCCAACAGCGGTCGAGGAACCTACATTCCAAATTTCAACTTCTTAGCTCCAGTTGAGCAGGCCGTCAAGTAGGAGACTTTTTCGCCTTTTTGCCCCTCCCTGTAAAAATTTCCAAAAATCCCTTCTTGGTGGATGTCTACGATAGTGGAGGAACCTTTATATCAAATTTCAACTTCCTACCTCCAGCGGTTTGGGCCTTTTTCCCCTTTTTAACCCCCATTTTTGCAACGTCCCTGTCCAAAATTCCAGAAAGTACTTTCCAGAAAAGTTAGCCCATACTCCAAGGAACACATATCTTAAATTTCAGCTTTCTAGTCAAAGGGGTTTTGGCAGGCCGCCAAGGGGAGACTTTTCCCCTTTTTGCCCGTTCCGGTAGGAATTTCCAAAAATTCCGTCTTAGCAGACGTCTACACCGGAGGAGGAACCTTCATACCAAATTTCAACTTCTTAGCTTCAGCGGTCAGTCACGTTATTCTTTTATATATGTATATAGCACATACAATTATATGGGCAAATCTACTGAACCGGGCGATTCCATGTAACTCGGGATTTAAAACATTTTAATAACAATATATAATACTTTTGATGGTATCAGCATTTTCGAGGCAACGTGTTTAATCAGGCGGACATCTTAAATTTTAATATTTATACTGCTAATGTGCTCTACTCAATTAAAAACTACCCTAATTTTGATTGTAACTTTCAAGAGTTTTTCAACTCTTTTGGTTATAACTTTTTCAGCATAAAAGGAAATCGCACAAAGCCTTTGGTGGATAATAATTATGATGTTAGAAAATCCACCACTTGTTGATAAAAATAAGTGCCCTCAATTAGAAACAAATGGTAGTTCTTTAAAATCTGTAACTCTGTTTTTTCAATAAAGAGTAATTTCAGACATTTATAATTTTTGCGCTTTCTGCCTCAATGCAATTGAAGATTTTTTGATAGTGACATATAACTGACAAGTAAACAAAAAAATTGAGATCAAATTAATAAGTGTGCCTTCAAAAATAAAGAAAATAGGATAATAAAAATCCCTTCACCTCTGTGCGTGAACAACTTGAAATTTGATATTTTTTGAAGGGCACATCCGCAGTTTCAGAAATAATTAGTTGCAGTGCTGCGTGATCGGAATATATCGGTGATACTATTAATGTGTGTAAGTGCTAAATGGATCGTACTATTAGTTTGGTGTCCAGACCAATTTTAGTTTAAATTTTGTAGCTTTTCATAGATTTTTGGAGCTAAAAGTGATGTAGAAACCAAACGGATAATCCGATCGTTTTAGCACTTACACACAACAATACTAATTGCGATGTATATCATATAAGCCAGATTTCAGCCATTAATTCTTTTATCTGTGGATCCCAGCAAAACCTTGGTAATATGTTGGTATTACAGAACACATTACCTGGTAATACCGTACCCCTTACCATTGCATTATTTCATAACTAAAATGTAATGTCTTACTTATAATGTGCTGCATAACTACTGGGTAGTAATAGGAACTTATTACCAATGATATATTTAAACACCTCAAAGAAAAGAGTTACTTGTAATACACAACATGAGTTCTAAATAATAGCAGCGACTTATTACAGATGGGATATTTTAAAACCGTAAAATAAGGAGTTACTTTTAATGTAATACGTGATCACTTAATAGAAATAGCCACTTATTACCGATGGTGTATTCAAATACCTCAAAATAAGGAGTTATTTGTAATGCGATACATGAGTGTTATTTTCTATTTAAAATATTCGATACAAATAATTTATATGTTTTATACATATTGACTGAAATATTTTTTATGTTTTTTGTTAACTTTATATTAATCTGAGTAAATATTAATTAAATATGAATATGCTTCGTTTTAGCATTTATAAAAAATCAACACGATAACATCTTATTTTAATTTTTTTTGTAAGAAGTAAGTATATATTTTTATACAGTAAGTAAGCGCATAATTTGAATGTGTTATTTCAGACCTGTTTGTAACACTTTTTTTGGCCTTACTTTAAGCTGTTATGTAAGTAGTATTGTGCTCAGTATCGGTTATGTAAGTGGTTACGTAACTCCTAACATGTAACATTAAAGTAACATGTTCTTATGTTGTTACCTAGCCCTCTTTTGGAAAGTACATACCTCCAATGACATGCCCTTGTTAAAATAATAGCTGTTGGAATAGCAAAGTAAGAGGTTACATACCTTAATTTCTTCTTACAAACCTTATTACCAGGTAATAGAAAGTTTTGCTGGGATGTCCTAGTCAATTTAAAGTTGGATTTTCAGCGCATTGTACAGCGAAAATTGATGTAAAGCCTAAAAATAAAATCCGATCTGTTTAGCACTTTCACATAATGACAGCTATGATAAGATCTACCGTTCCAGATCGATTGGACTCCATAATTCTTAAAACTGTGGATGTGCCTTCAATTTGAATTTAACCTTTTAGCGAATTTTGGAGAAAGATATGTTATAGAGAATACGAAATTCGTCCGATCTGTTTAGCACTTTCAGATAATAATAGTAATGAAGAAATGTACCATTCAAGACATATTTGATCCCATAATTCTTTAAACCGTGGATGTGCCATTAAATTTTGTGCTGCAGTTTTGAGGGAAATTTATATGGGCAGAAGTCCAAACATAGGCCGATTTAAACCAAAATCAATAGACTTCGTCCTTCGGCCGATATAAATCGGTCTACCAAATGTTATCTAAAAATCTTAATATTTGCGACCTGTAGCGTGCGCACAAGAATACATGGAGAGACAGACGGGCGGACGGAAAAATTAAAAAAAACAACATTACTTATAATCAATAATGGAAATATAGCGCGACTATGCATTTTCGAATAAAATTACCGTGATGATTGAAAAATTTGTGTCATCTTTTGTCATTAAATCGAGGTAAAAGTGTGTAAAAACAACTCAGAAATAGCCAAAAAAAAAAAAAAGGATTTTGGTAACTTTGACCTCAATTTGTTCAAAACCCAGATGTGCTGGAAGAATTTGGAAACCAAATTCGGACTCAGCACGGAAAAGTTACTTGAAAATGTGTGGTCGTATGCCCGAAAAATCCAAAAATTTAAAAATATTTAGTAGCGAAAATGTGTGCGGTTTTTTGTTTATAACTTTTTCAGCACTCAAAAAAATTTATTCACGCGAACAGATTACTTCTTTTTAATGTATTTTAAATAAGTTAATCTAAAAAAAAATGTGTGCCACTAATTTGAAATTTTTTATTTTTAAAATCTGAAATCGACCTGTTCCGTAGATTTTCCCATATGTAGGCCAGTATGTAATAATATAGAATCACATATATCTCCAATTTAAAACCTCCCGATTAAAAAAAATTAATGAGGTACCACATACAATCATATCTTTTATTGATGCCGCCCAAAATAAAATTTGATCCGAAAAATGGTGGATCGTACTGCATTAATTTAGATCCACCTTGGATCTAATATAATGAAATACGATCCGTAAAATGGGTTTATCTAATCATATAAAATTGGATGTGAACGCACCATTTAATGCAATCGGAGGGATCTAAAAAATTTAATAATATAAAATGTAACTTTTTGTATCAAATCCAATTCTATATAATTAGATAAACCCATTATTCGGATCGTGTTTGATAATATTTGATCCACGTTGGATCTAAATTAATACAGAATGATCCACCATTTTTCGGATTGTATTTTAGGGTATCCCGAGTAAAAAAAATAATATGATGTCATATGTAATGATATCTAATTTAATATAATTAGAGATATGTTATGATCCGAAAAATGGTGGATAAAATTATATCGGATAAGTTCTAAATATATTAAATCATATAGAATCTTATCCGGATTTTGACCCGATATAATCATATCTAATTTGATGTAGAAAGACATAATTATACAACGCATTATATTACAGGCTCAAAACAAAAACTATTAAAAACTACTAAAAAATAACACCCTTAAGTTAAGAATTCAAAATTTAAATAAAACTTTAATGTATAAATTCATAAATGTTTTATAAAATAATAGGAGGTTTAAAAAACAAATTTTCCATACAAAATTTGTTTCATAAGCCTCCTATAACTTTACAAAGCATTTATGAATTTAAACATAAGTATTTAGAAGAAGTTGTACATAATTGTAACCAAGCATTTTAAGCCTTCTAATATAAACTTGTATTCTACCCGTAAACTGTAATCCTGGTATGTTTATGAGTTTAATGTCAAATTCCATACATAAAAAATATGGCTTGTATTTATACAAGGTTTACAAGGAATTTAGGAGTTATAATGAGTACGCCTTTTATATTTTGAAATCGTACATACATAAATATAACTCAGAAAAACATAGAATTTTTTTTACATGCGCTATACTTAAACATATCTAAAACTTAGAAAAAAAAAATGAACATTGAGCTATATAAGACTTTATATGTTTACCGGTAAAGCCAATTTTTAATTATATATGACGCTGTATTAAAATTGTCATAGCATATGTAACTAAATATGGTATATATTAATATATATGGCGACATATATATTTATACTGATCTATATATGACATTATATAAGAAATTTGTGGGAAACTCAAAGCTATACATAATTATATCCACAAAGATATAGTGTCACATTTGACTATATATAAACATATTAGTCCATATTAAATTATATAATTTCCTATATAACTATTTTTACTCGGGATATTAAAAAAAATATGCTTGTATATTATAACATCCCTAGTAAAAATGATTTTTATATATTCATATATGATTTTTATACAATCATTTATGATTTTATACAATTATAACTTGTCGAGTATTGTGAAACATATATTTTTATATGATTATATCAAAAGATATTTAATTATATAAATTCATATTAAACAGATCCACCATTTTTCGGATCAAATAATATATTTTTTATATAATTATACTAACCCATACATGATTTCATCCGAAAAATGGTGGATCTGGTTAATATAATTAATAATATAGTTAATACTCGGGCTTTGAGGAAAAAATATCTAATATTTGCTTATAGAAAAGTATATATGCTTCAATTTAAAAGCATATGTGGCCATATGTAACTATAAGTTACTATTAGGGTTTGGGGTTCGGGAATTCCCGGGCGGGAATTCTCAGGATATCCCGGGAAAAGTTTGCCAGGAATTCCCGTGAAAATAATATATTTTTTTCAGGAAAACGGGAAATTTTAAAAATACTAAATTCTTTAAATTGTTTTTGTTTGGAATAGGATTTTTTAATTTTATCACACAGAAAATAAATTGGTCGGAATTCTATCGGAACCAACGAAATTTTTTCATTATTCAATAATTTTAATTGCAGTTATTTAAAATTCATCATCAGGAAAGATATATTTATTTGTGAACAGAAAATATATATGATGAACCAAAACACTGTCACATTATCCAAAATTTTGGCTTTTCTAACCAATATTGAAAAAATACTTCAATACCAACAACCACCAATTCATCG
The DNA here is from genome assembly GCA_949987735.1 of Leucophora obtusa. Classification (NCBI taxonomy): domain Eukaryota; kingdom Metazoa; phylum Arthropoda; class Insecta; order Diptera; family Anthomyiidae; genus Leucophora; species Leucophora obtusa. The sequence continues at coordinate 179,304,690 of OX465295.1, read as the reverse complement.
AAGATTTAGCCATTTGAATAAAATATCGGCTGCAAAAATCTAGTATCAGTTGTGTTTCAATAAAATCGATCACTCAATCCAAAGTATTAGTTTTTCCAATCAATTTAAAAATTTTTTTTCAACTTTAGTAGCTTTAACTATTAATTTCCATTATTTTGGTAATTGTAATAATATATTGAGACAAGCAACAGAAATTTTATTTATCATAATAAAATTTTGGAATCTATCATATTTTTTCGTTTCATACATATGCATGTTTAAATTCTAAGTTAGACAACAACTAAATGTAAGTATCTGTGGCGTAGGAGGTAGAGGCACAGCCTTATAGCCTTAGAGATTTGAGTTCAAACCTCAACCAAGGCATTACTTTTTTTTTAATAATTTTTTTATTGATTCAAATTAAAAGACACAACTGATTTTCTGTTGTGAATATAATTTTATTCAAAAACAAAATATTCAAATTCTCAACATGAAGAAATTCAAATTTGAAATTTGACTAAAAAAAATTAAATAGAGCTTAGCTTAGAGAAAAAGCAATAGACTGACAAGCGGAGCATCGCCGGTTCGATTCCAGTTAGCGACATAAAAAAATTTAAATTTTTAAATAAACTTTGTGGAACGTGTTTTTCTATTTATAGAATTTATAATCCACAAACATTAAAGTAATCTATTAACACAACAAAAATTCAAAAATTGTGAATAAATTTTGGTATTTACAATGGTATTAAAAATAAATAAAAGTGATTGTACCTGGAACTACAAAAATTCGGTTGGCGAAAAATTCGGTTGGAACTACTAATCTGTTTTCTGTGTGAAGTCATAAAAAACATTTTAAATACCAACACAAAATATTATTGCTTAAATATCTTAAAAGGGAATCAATTTCTTTGAAACACAAAAAATCTTTGCCAAGTAATTAGGAGCATTTCAACTAATAAAGATTTTTCGCATAATGCAGCGCAGTGCAATATTTGCCCTAAAAGACTAATGGTTAACGAAGGTATTATCCGACGTCTAAATTTGGTTCACAAAAAAAAAAAAAAAATTGAGAGTCATGCACTTTCTCTTGAAGAAAACAACAACAAGAATAACGTTCCAGCTAAAATTAGCAAAGTACCCGAAGAAAACAGTGTAAGCCAGGGATAATAAAGTTAGTACTATAGTACTTTTTATGGTACTATTAGAACCTCAAAAGTACTATGGTACTCCTATGACTCATTTAGTACTATTTACACATTTTCATATTTTTTTTTTTTTTTTAATTTTCATACCAAATATTGTGTTTAAAATGAAGAAATTAACTATCGGAGTTTAAAATAAAAAACCCAAGTAAAAAATTTTAAAATTTATGGGAACTTAAATCTATGAATCAAATTATTAAAATACATATATACACAAAAATATCAAAAATAAGGCTTATTTAAATTTTTCGAAAATTTAGTATTTTCTATTTAAAAAATCCTTAATAATCGCAACTTTAAATTGTTGTGATAACTAGGAAGTTGCGTTCATGGAGGGTTATGTTAATTGAGGTGGTACTTAATTTAATAGTTTAATAAATCAAACGAGCTAACTTGATTAATTGCCTTTAAATAATTTTCGCTTTCAAACGAAATTGAATAGGACTTTCAACGTCATTCAAATAAAAATCTAAATCAAACGTCAGCACGAAGCTATTATATTCCATACCACATAATTCATGGTATAATTCCATAGAAACAAGTTTAACAAGTTCAAACATCGATTTTTCCGATAGTGGAAGGGATCGTAGTTCCGTGCTTATACTATCTATTACGTCTGATATTCTCGTTTCTGAATTGTAAATATCGGCCGGCAGTTTGCGAGATAAAGCCGAAATGATAATCTGGAGTTTTTCGGGTTTTTTATTTTTTTTAACTTTACATAGGTTCGAACTGAATCGGTTGGGATAACACAATTTTTTGTAGGTATAGATACTAGTGTACCATTTAAGTTTAGATAGCGAAGAAATAGCAAAGAATAAAAAAACACCATAAAGAAATAAAATATTCGTATATTTTCGAGCTTTTTCGAGTACAAAACGCTGTGAAAAATAGCCGGGAGCCAAACTTGAGCCTTTGTCTTTGCACGGAAGGATCACTGCCTCATTAACGAATAAAATTATTTAGGTCCCGTGGAAGAAATCGTAAAAAAATGCTTTCATTTGGTTATACTATTAAATACCAATGCATTCAATATCAGATAGGACCTCTTCATGTTTACTAGGTCAAAACATGGACCGATTTTAGCCATTTTCATTTACGTTAGTAACCGATGCAGTACAAAATTATGTACCAAATTTCGTCAAATTATATTTTAAAATGCGAACTACTTATAGTTTTATTATAAAGATCATTCATTTCACGAGGACAGACGAACCGACATCATTAACACCAACTCAATACACCCATAGAGTGGTGTAGAGTACAGAAAATACTTTTTGGTACTATGGAGGTCGAAAAAGTACTATTTTTTAAGCAGGTTGGTACTATTTGGAAAATCCCATTTATCATCCCTGGTGTAAGCTGAATAGGCATTGAACGTTTTATGGTAGGGCAAACAATCCGCACCATAACTAGATCTTCGTTTATTCGAGAAAGTTTTTATAATAAAAACCTCGCATTGCCAAAAAACGAAACCGATGTAAAGAACATTTTATTAAATTACTACAATCATGTAAAAGATATCATGATAAAACGAATATTGAGCAATATTTCTAACAATAGGAGATTTACTATAATCTTAGATGAATGGACAAGAATATCAAAAAAGAGATATTTGAACATATGTATAAACGGAAATAATTCATTTTATAATCTGCGGTTGGTTTATATGTCAGGAAGATGTAATACATATATATATATATGTTCCCTTGGTTCCTATAAGGAGCATAGGGCCTTAACAAATTTTCGCCATTCTGATTTATCCGGTGCCAGGTTCTTGATTTCACCCCAACTTCTTCTAGAAGATATAATTCTGATGAATTAATATGAATTGTAGAAATAAGGCTAGAATAGTTTTATTTGTATTTGGAAAATAACATTGTGGCCACCATAACTAATGGGCCGAATGTGATGAAACGGTTTGTTTCCGACAATCCAGTAGTGGGTGCTTTCTGCTGGAATCATGCAATTCATTTGGCAGTGCTTAGAGTAATTTATGTGATACCAAATATTCAACATTCTGATATTTTTACTTTGAATTCTCACTGCACAGACTGAATTTGTACTGAAATAGTGTTTTTTTTAACAAATATTACTTATATAGGTGGTTTTCATTAACAATTGTGTTCAAAAATATTCCCGGGATTCCCGGTATTCCCGGGAATCAAATTTTTTTATTCCCGTTTCCTGGGAAATGAAAAAGTCCGGGAAATCCCAAACCCTAGTTAATATATGTAATTACATAAAATAATATATAATTATATAAAAACTTTTTTACTCGGGTGTGGTTTATTTTAAATTTATAATCTTGGGACTATAATAGCAGTTCTTAGTTTGCCAAAAAAATCGCGAAAAAATTGTCCAAAACGGAAAATTTTTGCATCATTATATGGGTCATTCCATCTCAAATCGACCAATGGTTGGACTCGACCCCTACGATTTGGATAAATTTTGGTCAGAACTTTTCTTTCATCATATAACGAAGTTTTTCCAAAGGAAAAATATACAATTTTTTTTTTCAAAAGTTATGAAATATTTAAAATTTCAAAAAATGTCATAATTTTTCTAATTTTTTGCTTTGTTACGAGGTTATTTTTTAAATATCTCGAAAACTATAATAGCTACCAGTGATGGAAATGAGTTTTTTCATTTTGTACCAACTACATAGGGAAATTGTACTTTTTCGACCCTCACGGTACCAAAATTTTTCATATATAGAAAATTTGTCCGAACAATGTCAAACTTGCAGAAAATATTCTTCTACAAAAATTGTGCTTTTCAGCCCTCACCAATTTTTTTGATATAAAAAGTACGTGCGGTCGAGGTCAAGCTTGCAGGAAATACAATACTATTGTGTACGTCACAAAGACCTGCTAACTTATAATAACCAATAGTTGTGAATATCAAATTTATATGAAAATATAAGTATGTTGTTAACATTTTGTTCTGGTTACTTTTTATATAAGTTACCCGTCCTAAGAAAACAATGTAATATTTTTTTTTACTTTTCAAAAAATATACGAAAGAAGCGGGTTAAATTCTCGAATTTTATGTAGTAGCAGCACTTAATCGACGCGTATTGATGAGCTGATTACGGGAAAATAATGATACTACATTTATACTTGAACAAAAACCACCTACTTTTTGTAAAAAACTAGCTTTTTCTTGTTTCTTTGCATGCGTTTTGACAAGTTAAAAACTACAAGAGCCAAAAACCAGGTAGTTTTTGCTCAGGTATAAATGTAGTATAATACATTTTTTTGCAACATTGGCCCTAAAAGTTGTCACTTACAAGATTTTGTTAGAATGATCTCAGTCCACGTCTGCATTACAAATATTTGTTGACAGCTTTAAAGTACAACAAGTTCATTTAATACAAAAATTTTAAATTTGGAAATTTCTGAAATTGTACCAACTGAGATCAAAATGTACCAAAAAAAAGTACAGTTGTACCATGTTTTCCATCCCTGATCCACATGTATTCTTACGTTCTTGCTTTTAGTCATCACTGAAACAGCGACGAATGAACATGAGTACGGGTATGTGCCGATATTTTTATAATGTACTGAAAAAAAAAATTAATAACAATGTACGACAAATAGTTTATGATTATAAATGCAGATTAAAGATATTTTATAAATATGTAAATACATTGAAATCATTGATATTGATTTAAAAAAAATCGAAAACCTGTTTTACATAGAATGAAAGAGGCCACCCTTATGTATGTATGTATGTATGTATGTATGTATGTATGTATGTATGTATGTATGTATGTATGTATGTATGTATGTATGTATGTATGTATGTATGTATGTATGTATGTATGTATGTATGTATGTATGTATGTATGTATGTATGTATGTATGTATGTATGTATGTATGTATGTATGTATGTATGTATGTATGTATGTATGTATGTATGTATGTATGTATGTATGTATGTATGTATGTATGTATGTATGTATGTATGTATGTATGTATGTATGTATGTATGTATGTATGTATGTATGTATGTATGTATGTATGTATGTATGTATGTATGTATGTATGTATGTATGTATGTATGTATGTATGTATGTATGTATGTATGTATGTATGTATGTATGTATGTATGTATGTATGTATGTATGTATGTATGTATGTATGTATGTATGTATGTATGTATGTATGTATGTATGTATGTATGTATGTATGTATGTATGTATGTATGTATGTATGTATGTATGTATGTATGTATGTATGTATGTATGTATGTATGTATGTATGTATGTATGTATGTATGTATGTATGTATGTATGTATGTATGTATGTATGTATGTATGTATGTATGTATGTATGTATGTATGTATGTATGTATGTATGTATGTATGTATGTATGTATGTATGTATGTATGTATGTATGTATGTATGTATGTATGTATGTATGTATGTATGTATGTATGTATGTATGTATGTATGTATGTATGTATGTATGTATGTATGTATGTATGTATGTATGTATGTATGTATGTATGTATGTATGTATGTATGTATGTATGTATGTATGTATGTATGTATGTATGTATGTATGTATGTATGTATGTATGTATGTATGTATGTATGTATGTATGTATGTATGTATGTATGTATGTATGTATGTATGTATGTATGTATGTATGTATGTATGTATGTATGTATGTATGTATGTATGTATGTATGTATGTATGTATGTATGTATGTATGTATGTATGTATGTATGTATGTATGTATGTATGTATGTATGTATGTATGTATGTATGTATGTATGTATGTATGTATGTATGTATGTATGTATGTATGTATGTATGTATGTATGTATGTATGTATGTATGTATGTATGTATGTATGTATGTATGTATGTATGTATGTATGTATGTATGTATGTATGTATGTATGTATGTATGTATGTATGTATGTATGTATGTATGTATGTATGTATGTATGTATGTATGTATGTATGTATGTATGTATGTATGTATGTATGTATGTATGTATGTATGTATGTATGTATGTATGTATGTATGTATGTATGTATGTATGTATGTATGTATGTATGTATGTATGTATGTATGTATGTATGTATGTATGTATGTATGTATGTATGTATGTATGTATGTATGTATGTATGTATGTATGTATGTATGTATGTATGTATGTATGTATGTATGTATGTATGTATGTATGTATGTATGTATGTATGTATGTATGTATGTATGTATGTATGTATGTATGTATGTATGTATGTATGTATGTATGTATGTATGTATGTATGTATGTATGTATGTATGTATGTATGTATGTATGTATGTATGTATGTATGTATGTATGTATGTATGTATGTATGTATGTATGTATGTATGTATGTATGTATGTATGTATGTATGTATGTATGTATGTATGTATGTATGTATGTATGTATGTATGTATGTATGTATGTATGTATGTATGTATGTATGTATGTATGTATGTATGTATGTATGTATGTATGTATGTATGTATGTATGTATGTATGTATGTATGTATGTATGTATGTATGTATGTATGTATGTATGTATGTATGTATGTATGTATGTATGTATGTATGTATGTATGTATGTATGTATGTATGTATGTATGTATGTATGTATGTATGTATGTATGTATGTATGTATGTATGTATGTATGTATGTATGTATGTATGTATGTATGTATGTATGTATGTATGTATGTATGTATGTATGTATGTATGTATGTATGTATGTATGTATGTATGTATGTATGTATGTATGTATGTATGTATGTATGTATGTATGTATGTATGTATGTATGTATGTATGTATGTATGTATGTATGTATGTATGTATGTATGTATGTATGTATGTATGTATGTATGTATGTATGTATGTATGTATGTATGTATGTATGTATGTATGTATGTATGTATGTATGTATGTATGTATGTATGTATGTATGTATGTATGTATGTATGTATGTATGTATGTATGTATGTATGTATGTATGTATGTATGTATGTATGTATGTATGTATGTATGTATGTATGTATGTATGTATGTATGTATGTATGTATGTATGTATGTATGTATGTATGTATGTATGTATGTATGTATGTATGTATGTATGTATGTATGTATGTATGTATGTATGTATGTATGTATGTATGTATGTATGTATGTATGTATGTATGTATGTATGTATGTATGTATGTATGTATGTATGTATGTATGTATGTATGTATGTATGTATGTATGTATGTATGTATGTATGTATGTATGTATGTATGTATGTATGTATGTATGTATGTATGTATGTATGTATGTATGTATGTATGTATGTATGTATGTATGTATGTATGTATGTATGTATGTATGTATGTATGTATGTATGTATGTATGTATGTATGTATGTATGTATGTATGTATGTATGTATGTATGTATGTATGTATGTATGTATGTATGTATGTATGTATGTATGTATGTATGTATGTATGTATGTATGTATGTATGTATGTATGTATGTATGTATGTATGTATGTATGTATGTATGTATGTATGTATGTATGTATGTATGTATGTATGTATGTATGTATGTATGTATGTATGTATGTATGTATGTATGTATGTATGTATGTATGTATGTATGTATGTATGTATGTATGTATGTATGTATGTATGTATGTATGTATGTATGTATGTATGTATGTATGTATGTATGTATGTATGTATGTATGTATGTATGTATGTATGTATGTATGTATGTATGTATGTATGTATGTATGTATGTATGTATGTATGTATGTATGTATGTATGTATGTATGTATGTATGTATGTATGTATGTATGTATGTATGTATGTATGTATGTATGTATGTATGTATGTATGTATGTATGTATGTATGTATGTATGTATGTATGTATGTATGTATGTATGTATGTATGTATGTATGTATGTATGTATGTATGTATGTATGTATGTATGTATGTATGTATGTATGTATGTATGTATGTATGTATGTATGTATGTATGTATGTATGTATGTATGTATGTATGTATGTATGTATGTATGTATGTATGTATGTATGTATGTATGTATGTATGTATGTATGTATGTATGTATGTATGTATGTATGTATGTATGTATGTATGTATGTATGTATGTATGTATGTATGTATGTATGTATGTATGTATGTATGTATGTATGTATGTATGTATGTATGTATGTATGTATGTATGTATGTATGTATGTATGTATGTATGTATGTATGTATGTATGTATGTATGTATGTATGTATGTATGTATGTATGTATGTATGTATGTATGTATGTATGTATGTATGTATGTATGTATGTATGTATGTATGTATGTATGTATGTATGTATGTATGTATGTATGTATGTATGTATGTATGTATGTATGTATGTATGTATGTATGTATGTATGTATGTATGTATGTATGTATGTATGTATGTATGTATGTATGTATGTATGTATGTATGTATGTATGTATGTATGTATGTATGTATGTATGTATGTATGTATGTATGTATGTATGTATGTATGTATGTATGTATGTATGTATGTATGTATGTATGTATGTATGTATGTATGTATGTATGTATGTATGTATGTATGTATGTATGTATGTATGTATGTATGTATGTATGTATGTATGTATGTATGTATGTATGTATGTATGTATGTATGTATGTATGTATGTATGTATGTATGTATGTATGTATGTATGTATGTATGTATGTATGTATGTATGTATGTATGTATGTATGTATGTATGTATGTATGTATGTATGTATGTATGTATGTATGTATGTATGTATGTATGTATGTATGTATGTATGTATGTATGTATGTATGTATGTATGTATGTATGTATGTATGTATGTATGTATGTATGTATGTATGTATGTATGTATGTATGTATGTATGTATGTATGTATGTATGTATGTATGTATGTATGTATGTATGTATGTATGTATGTATGTATGTATGTATGTATGTATGTATGTATGTATGTATGTATGTATGTATGTATGTATGTATGTATGTATGTATGTATGTATGTATGTATGTATGTATGTATGTATGTATGTATGTATGTATGTATGTATGTATGTATGTATGTATGTATGTATGTATGTATGTATGTATGTATGTATGTATGTATGTATGTATGTATGTATGTATGTATGTATGTATGTATGTATGTATGTATGTATGTATGTATGTATGTATGTATGTATGTATGTATGTATGTATGTATGTATGTATGTATGTATGTATGTATGTATGTATGTATGTATGTATGTATGTATGTATGTATGTATGTATGTATGTATGTATGTATGTATGTATGTATGTATGTATGTATGTATGTATGTATGTATGTATGTATGTATGTATGTATGTATGTATGTATGTATGTATGTATGTATGTATGTATGTATGTATGTATGTATGTATGTATGTATGTATGTATGTATGTATGTATGTATGTATGTATGTATGTATGTATGTATGTATGTATGTATGTATGTATGTATGTATGTATGTATGTATGTATGTATGTATGTATGTATGTATGTATGTATGTATGTATGTATGTATGTATGTATGTATGTATGTATGTATGTATGTATGTATGTATGTATGTATGTATGTATGTATGTATGTATGTATGTATGTATGTATGTATGTATGTATGTATGTATGTATGTATGTATGTATGTATGTATGTATGTATGTATGTATGTATGTATGTATGTATGTATGTATGTATGTATGTATGTATGTATGTATGTATGTATGTATGTATGTATGTATGTATGTATGTATGTATGTATGTATGTATGTATGTATGTATGTATGTATGTATGTATGTATGTATGTATGTATGTATGTATGTATGTATGTATGTATGTATGTATGTATGTATGTATGTATGTATGTATGTATGTATGTATGTATGTATGTATGTATGTATGTATGTATGTATGTATGTATGTATGTATGTATGTATGTATGTATGTATGTATGTATGTATGTATGTATGTATGTATGTATGTATGTATGTATGTATGTATGTATGTATGTATGTATGTATGTATGTATGTATGTATGTATGTATGTATGTATGTATGTATGTATGTATGTATGTATGTATGTATGTATGTATGTATGTATGTATGTATGTATGTATGTATGTATGTATGTATGTATGTATGTATGTATGTATGTATGTATGTATGTATGTATGTATGTATGTATGTATGTATGTATGTATGTATGTATGTATGTATGTATGTATGTATGTATGTATGTATGTATGTATGTATGTATGTATGTATGTATGTATGTATGTATGTATGTATGTATGTATGTATGTATGTATGTATGTATGTATGTATGTATGTATGTATGTATGTATGTATGTATGTATGTATGTATGTATGTATGTATGTATGTATGTATTAGGGCGGGTCGATTTAATAATCGCCCATGCCTCAGTGAAAATCGTATTCTAGGGATCAAAATAAGAAACTTTGCCGAAGGAACCATACCTCTAAAACGAATTCTACTACCCCCAACTGTTGACTTTTGTCCCGTAGGGTCAAGTTTTGAAAAATCCCACTTTGACCCATTTAGAGTGCCCCAATCGAGTCCAAATGTATGACCGACCCCCACTAACTTTGGAGGGCCGATCCACCCATGCCAGTGGCACACCCCCTGGAACTCCCCTGGGGGGTTCCCCATACAAACATTTTAAAAAATCACCATTTTTGTAACTTTATTTTATTATTTTTTATTTATTTTATTTATTTTTATTATTTTATTTATTTTTTCTCTTTAGAAATTTATTTAGTCAGAACATATGTAAATGAAAAAATTAATTTAACTTAGTAATAGAAAAGAAAAAATGCCCAGACTTGAAAGCAAAAAAGACTTCAAACAGTAATTTTTTTTATTTTCTTTTCTATTACTAAGTTAAATTAATTTTTTCATTTACATATGTTCTGACTAAATAAATTTCTAAAGAGAAAAAATAAATAAAATAATAAAAATAAATAAAATAAATAAAAAATAATAAAATAAAGTGCCAAAAATGGTGATTTTTTAAAATGTTTGTATGGGGAACCCCCCAGGGGAGTTCCAGGGGGTGTACCACTGGCATGGGTGGATCGGCCCTCCAAAGTTAGTGGGGGTCGGTCATACATTTGGACTCGATTGGGGCACTCTAAATGGGTCAAAGTGGGATTTTTCAAAACTTGACCCTACGGGACAAAAGTCAATAGTTGGGGGTAGTAGAATTCGTTTTAGAGGTATGGTTCCTTCGGCAAAGTTTCTTATTTTGATCCCTAGAATACGATTTTCCCTGAGCCATGGGTGATTTTTTTGCCTCCCCACAAATCGACCCAGCCTAGT